>BSBM01000456.1:17167500-17420000 GCA_027924585.1 Larix kaempferi
AAGTAGTACTATAGGCCCATAGGGATTTGGGAGTCGATCAGCCTAGTCTTGATGGTGACAAGAAACAATCTTCATGAGGATATTTTCCAGTACCTTATCAGTGATAATTCTACTTGGACATTTTCTTGCAGGTGGTAAGGCGAGGTGATTCGATGCTAAATTTTGTATTTTGTAGGCAACTTCTCAATTTTGTGTCTTGTAAACTATTCTCCTCCATCTGTAACTATCTCTCTTGGTATCCTGTATCGGACGAATATCTCTTCAAACACGAATTATGAAACAACATTCTCTGTGGATCTTGATAAATCCTTAGCCTTGACCCATTTGGTAATGTAGTTTGTGCACACTAGAATGTAGGATTTCTATGAGATGAGGGATTGATTGGTCCCATGAAATTGAATGCCCACTTCTCAAAAGGTTCCACTACAAACTGAGTTTTTGATGGAATTTAATCAAATTGAATGCATTGTCCCATCCATTGGAAACTATCACATCCTTGGACATGCTTGTTTGCATCCTTGAATATAGTCAGATAAAAATAGCCCATGTGCAACACCTTACAACCTTTTCGCTTGTCATCAAAATTCCCTCTACAAGGCTCATCATGGTAGGCCTTAGGGATGTCATGGATTCCGTCCTCCCTCACACATCCTTGAATTTTCTGATTTTCTCTAGTATAAAATAGATATACTCCTATCCATGAATACCTGGCACTTTGTTAAATAATCTTATGTCAATCCCTCAGAGAGAGATGATGTTGCAATTTTCTTGCAGCAAGAAAATTAGCAATATCTGCATACCAAGGTGTGTTAGTTGATAATTGTTAACAATCAAATTAACACCCTTAGTCATGTGACAGAAGAAGCATATTTTTACTATGCACCCACAACATGAAGACATAACACAAGTACATTCAGAGACAAATTCTCTCTGATCTAATCACTTCTCCCATAAATGGAAGGATTAGGTGAAGTAAGTAAGAACCTAAGGAGACCAAGTTCAATGATTGAACCACTCATAAAAGGTCCAAAACTAAGCTACACCAATCAAAAAGTGAAGATAAATGTATTAAAGTGCATTAATTGTGCTTAAAGTATGCTAAGTTGTGCAGAAAAGCCTAAAGACTATGGAAAAGTGGGTTTTTGAGTGAAAATGATCTAAAGTAATGAAAAAGAGCAATCCCATATTGAAAATAGAAACTTGAGAGCACACGTCCCAATGCTATATAAGAAAGGAATTTGGGGCATTGTAGAGAGGAGAAAGGAAGAGTAAAGGCATGCTAGAGAGATTCTGAAGGAGGAGGAAAAACTCAATTTCTTCAAAAGCAAGGGTGGAGAAAGGAAAGCTCATGGCAATGGAGGAGGGATTCACACCAAGATCCATCGTAAGGATGTACCTCTTCATTGTTTTGATATGAAATGATTCAAGTTTGTTCCATTTGAATGTTTGAATGTTGCTTATCATGTATGATTTAGATTTTCAAATGGCATTAGATCTTAGCTTTGCTTATCATGTTTGATGAATGAATGTAGATCTTATTGATAACTTGTGATAATCATTTTCATTTGCTGACATAGAAGCTCACCACTTCTTAGTAAGATAGATTGATGATTTACAGATCTAACCCCCTACTAGCAAACTACTTCATCTATTATCAGATTGGCGACTACGTGACTTGAAATATCTTGATATTTCAGGATTTTTCTTCATATTTTGGTGTTGATCATCCTTCAGATATACTCCTTTGTGCTTTAAATATCTCTGCAAGACCCTAAGATCCAGCTTAAGAAGCTCAAGATCGGCCTAACTACACCTCTAATTCATCAAACCACCTCAAATTGCATTCAGATATGAGTTTCTTGAATTTTGGGAGCTCGTCGCACTGTCCCTCATAGCAGACTGCGACGAGGTGGAAAAATTGTTTTTTTTGCTTGATTTGGGTCCCTTCTTCTCCCTTATGGTACTGTTGTTTGGCTATGCAAAAGCCCTTTCTAGGTGTAGATCCATCAAGTTTTGAACCCTCCTTTGCTCATATATTTGGAGATAATTTCAATTATGTTTTACTTCATAAATGTGCACATCCTGAATGCTTGGTGAGATCTCTTGAAGTTTGAACCTATTTGAAGGCTTGATATGTGTGTTTGTAGACCTGTGTAGGAGCTTCTTTTGCTGCTTATGATCAGTCTCTCACTCCTTTGATAAGTGTTTAAATGCTTTGCATTATTTGTATCTAGATCTTTACTTTTGGAATCCTCTTCCATTCATCTTTAAATCTGCTCCAAATTTCAATTTATTTTTCAAGTTGCAATGGATCTACTACATCTTTTCATTTTCTCTTTAGCTTAAGATCATTTTTCTAATTATACTTAGTGTATTACTCCTTTTTGAAAACCTTTGAAAATTTTTGCATTGCTTGGATCAAAGATCTTTCTCCTTGGAATGGCCTTCCAAAAACCTTAAAAATTGCTCCAAATTTGCTCTCTTTTTAATTGTTTCTTCAAGTTGTAATATATCTTGTTTCTTGAGAACATCTTCACTCATAGATCCCTGTTTTGACATATATAGGACTGATCTTTACTTTCATTTGAATCTCCTTTACATCTTTGCAAAGTTTACACACCTTCCAAGCACCTTAAGAAAGTGTTCATTAAAACATCTTAAAGGACATTTAACATTTCAGACCTTAAGCACATGTTGATTGGAAACATTAATCAAATATAAACCATACACATTTGGAAGAACCATATACATTTGAAATACCCTTCCACATATATTTGCATTTGAAGAACACACTTTGAACATCACATGTTGAGATAATTTAAGAGAATTTCTTTCCAAAAAACAGAAATAAACTTTAATTTAGTTACATTTTGTTTTGGAGTTGGAATTTTTTCATAATTTGCATGCACAAATAGAGAGAGTTGCACCTTTAGAGTTCATATTTCTTGAGATATATTGTGTATGAGGCACCATATCCTCTTCACTCACACCTTATGGCGATCTTGTGAATGAGAAAGTGTATCTCACTTGTAATAGTTTAGGAGTTGTTTTTTCTCAAAGCATCTTATATCGAGCCACCATATCCTCTTCACTTGCACCTTATGGCGGTCTTGTGAATGAGAAAGTGGATCTCGCGTGTAACAGAGTAGATTTAATTTTTGCATACAGTTTATTCGAGCCACCGTATCCTCTTCACTTGGGCTTTCGTGTGATCTTGTGAATAAGAAAGTGGATCTAAAGTGTAACAGTCTAGAATTTAATTCATAAGCATTCCAAAGGGCTCTGCGTATCCTCTTCACTTGGGCCTTTCGACGATCTTGTGAATGAGAAACAGAGATCCCCCGTGTAATAGAATTAGATTCATTTTCACTTGAGATATCTGTTTGGGTTACATTTGTCATTAACATCAATTATTATCCATATTTTAGAAGAACTGTGCATGAACATACGAAATCTACTAGAAACTTTGCATGTCTAAAAGAAACTCATGAACCTCTAACTCTTCCTTAATTTAGAATATTCATCGAATTGAAAGGTAGAGTAGTGAGCATTTTGCATTGTTTGGTTCATTTTCCTATTTTTGAGTCAAAACACCACCAGTTTCACTTCCACTCCTGAAACTAAGCAAACTACCCTTAAAATTGGTGCTTAATCTAAAATTGACCAACTTTTGATTTTCATATCACCAACAAGATTAGGTTAGTTCCCTGGATTAGGTTTGGAGAGTTAACACTCTTGGGCTGCAAAACTTTGAAACTAGCATTGATTATTGAGAGCAAATCCATTAGTAGCAAAAAACGCTTGTCGGGAAAGCGCTTCTTAAACATGCCTTAAGCACGAGGTCAATCTGGATAAGTAAGGGTGGTTCCCCCCTCTTGCTTATTAGTGGGACATGAGCTTATCGAGGGGATTCTATGTTCAGTGACAAGTCCTCGGGGTGACATCACTATTTCTAGAGTTCCTGGTTATGAGAGTTGTCCTCTACTTACAACTGTTCCATCTGACCATCAATTGTGAAGTGGTAACTTTAGTGGCTATTCCTAGGATATCACATAGCATATTGTGAGTGGGAAACACTTGCAATACCTAAGACAGACTTTGGAACTTTTACTCCTTGGGAGGGCAATTGGTCAGGAACCAACGCTTGCACCCCTATCGATTAAATTTTATTGTAATTGTTTCTCATACCTTCACTGCTAGCAATTGTTTGAGGCTTGAGATCCCTCAGCAACTACTAGTTTCGGAAGGCCCTCCAATCCAACTTTTCACTAAGCTTTGGCTCTTTGGAAGAGTAAGTTTGCTTGCTTGAAATCTCTAGGAATTTTTACTGTGTGGACACTTTTTATTTTGTTGAGTCTAGAAAGCCATAGGATTGTTTGATTCTATTTTTTCAAAATATTTTTAAACACATCCTTTTATCAAATTTCTTCAAAGTGGCTACTCTCCCGACCCACCAGTCACGACAGCAACGAGGTGAGTCACCGAAAATTGAAGGCCCCACTACATCTCAGAGACGAATACAAAATACAAAATATATTGACTTTGAAACTGAAACACTTCTAACTTCAATTAACAACAATATAGTAGAAACACATCAAACAAATACTGCAACATTACCTACCAAGGAAAACACAGAAAATGTTGATCCTCTTGCTCCATTTGAAATTGAAACATTAGAAGACAACATTGCAACTCACATAAATCCACCTTTGAAAAATATTTCAGACCCAGTGGTACTTCGCATCAGTGAAACATTGCACACCATCGATTCTACTTTTGAATATTTGGTATGAATGCAAAATTCAACACCTAACCCCATGGCTTCATCAGTAGCAAAAGGGACCACAACAACACCACCTCAAACGAGTGTTGGAGGTAGCAATACTTCCAACATCCCTATGGCTTCATCATGAGCACAAGGGACCACATCATCAAAACCTCAAACGGTTGTTGGAGGTAGCAATATTTCTAACTTGACCTCTACCACAATCCCAACAGTTAGTTTACCTGCTGCTACCATAAGTTCAACTAGCACTTCCGTGCTAGTTGGTACAGTTTCAGGACCCAATCCCGGAAGTACATCCACTTTTCCTACAGGGATCACTATTGGAGGGTGTGCCTTACCAAACTTGGCTTTCCCATATGGTTTGGCTACTCAAGGTAAAAAAAATCTGGGAGTAAACCAAAATCCTATTGGCATACCAAACAGTCTTCCAAGTTCTAACCCTGGGGGGAATCCTTCACTTTGGAATCTTAATATCCCCAGTGGAATTAATGGACCATTGAACATACTTCCAATTGGGGTAATGCTCCACAAGTTAGTGGAAGTGCCTCACGAATCCATTATCCAAACTTTCCTAGCATAAATCCTGGGGGCAATCCCATACCCCCAACAGGTAGCACACTAGGAGGTAACCCGTCCACCAACCCCATTCCACCATGGAGTGGGAAGGTTCCAGGAAGTACGCAATATTCTTGGGAACCACCCCCACAAGGGGGAAATAAACCTTGGAACGCTTATCCAAATCAAGGAAACAATCAATGGAGTGGTCCAATTTCAAATAGTAACCAATATAATTGGGGCGAACCCCCGCAAGGGGGAAATCCACCCATGAATCCCAACCAGCCATGGAGTGGTAATGTTCCACCAAATAACCAACCTTATTGGAACATACCTCCGCAAGGGGGAAATCCATATATGCAACCTAGTTCACAATGGACTGGGCAACATCTAGGCAATAACCAATCCTTTTGGATGCAACCTTCGCAAGGAGGTAACCCCTCTTGGAATTCCTTTCAAGCCCAAGGACCACAACAATGGAGCTATCAAGCTTCACCCGTGTATCAAACATTTTCTCCGGAACCATCTAAGTCACCATTTCTATCCACATTGAATCTACCAGATTTATCCTGGCTGACTAATGACCCTGTTCTACATTTGAATGGGTGGCCAACCATACCAACTAAACTACCCTCAGACATACCCAAGTTTGACGGAAAACCAGGGGAAGACCCATCAAATCATGTGATGACATTCCATTTGTGGTGTTCATCCAATTCCCTAGTTGATGATAGTGTTAGGTTAAGGTTGTTTCAGGGGACCCTAACAAGAACTGCTGCAAAATGGTACATTGAATTGCCACACAATACTTTCACAAAATTTTCATCTTTAGCCATGGTATTTCTGACACATTTCCAATTACCTATCCGATATGAGATAGGAACGGAACTTTTAACTTCACTTAGGAAATCTACCGCTACTCACATATTGGATCATATCCACGAGTGGAGGAGGTGTCGAAGGCTTATAAAAGATGAAATCCCTGATCAATTCTTAGTATACTAGTTCATAAAATCCCTATTTCCTACTCTTGCCAAAGATGCAGCCATGTCAGGAGCCATGACTGAAGAACAACTCATTCAGAGTGCTCACCGGATGGATTTGATATATTCCCAATCGGGCACACTTTATGATTTGATACCTCATGTTGTAAGACCTGCGTCTGATCCAGCTAGGCCGCCAAAAGGACCTCATACCGATGGTGTGATTGGATCCATTAACCAACTTGAATAGATTACCCAACAATTGGCACAAATGTCAGTTCAAAATCCGCAACCCACAGCTGGCCAGGAAACACAACAATCCGCAACTCCTACCCAAACTTCTGAAGTACTTACGGTCCAAACTGCGGACCCAAAAGGAAAAAAGAAGAAACCTAATGCTAATGCTAGGATAGGAGATGCACCTAAAGTGAATAATCCCACTAGAGGAAACCATGAAAACCGAAAAAACAAGTACCCTTGAAAATTTTTCCAAGGGGATCATCCTACTCATCTTTGTCCTCATATGGATGATATTCATCAAATGTTGGCACAATGAGGAGGGGAACAACCACATCCTGTTGTCCTAACTCAACCTTCCCCCCATCAAAAACAGATGGTTGCTGCGGCGCCGATACCTCCACCAGGAGGAAACCAAGAAAACCCCCCACAAGGGGGCAATCCACCCAACGCTAATATCTTCACAATTGGTGAACATGACATCCATATCCAAACAAGGGCTTGTTCTTATGGCATACCTTCAAAAGATGCCGAAACAGTTGGATCTCAGCCTAGTGGTTCTCTAACTATTGAGAAACCAACCATAGATATAGTGCCTCGACCTCCAAAAGGGGTCTTCCATAAAACAACACACAACCCCAATGCGCGAGCTGCTCAAAACTACAATGTGGTTGAATATTTAGCTCAAGCTCCTTGTGCAATGTATTCCTTGGAAGTGTTGCAAAGTTGTCCTACTCAACGGAAGGCACTATTGTCTGCCATCGGTGCTATTGATCCATTGGACATTAATTTGATCACATTTGACTTAGAACAGTCCACATGTAGGCTTCCATCACAAATTGCATTCCAAATTAAAGTAACTTTACATGGTAAGAACATTTTTCGAACCGTTGTGGATGAAGGAGCCTCCACTTGTTTCATGTCACTAGCTTGTTGGAAAGCTTTGGGATCACCCACCTTAGTACCATCCCACACAATTCTCAAATCATTTCATGGTTATTCGTTCCTACCTCATGGACTTATCATGGCTTTCCAGTTGAACTGGGGGGGAAAACAGTTCAAGTAGATGTTGAGATATTGGATGCACCCATAGACTACAATTTTCTATTGGGACACAGTTGGATACATAAGATGACGGCTGTAGTATCTTCATATTCCGAGTCATTCGGTTCCCCCACCAAGGGAATATTGTCACAATCGATCAACTAGATTACTGCACACTTGAAACTGGTCTCCACTTGAATGTAAATTTTGAATGGGATTCAACTACAGTGATTCAGGATGTTGGGGTAGGAATGTTTAAAGAATCATCCTTTATGGGAGCTTTCGCAATTCCACCACCAATATTGACCCCTAACACTGCCTTGATTTTCACCATTACATCGGAAGTGTACTTTGCATTAAGATTTTTTTCTAACTCCACATTAGAGGTTGGTTCCACCTCATCGGTTGGAACCTCCAAAGAAAGCATCTTAGATGAAAAGAATGATGGAAATACACATAATTCTGCACAACATGATGAAATGGAGAGTAGTGTTCCCTTTTCTGCCGTAGAGCTCGCTTATCAAGCTATTCAAATGGCTTCGGTAGAACTGGATCAAAATCCTCCCAAGATGGAGTAATATGATCCCTATACTTCACCTATTTAGGCCTTGAACTCTCATAGTACCCATGATCCCCTGGATCAAACTTTCTCTTCAGATGAAGCCATCCTATAGATCATGAACATATCGAAACAACCCTGGGAGGATATGCACCAAACATCCTCATTTCTTCCCAAAATCGATTCATTAGAAGTCAAGCATGAAAATATTTACTTTGATGACGATATGACCAAGTACCAATGCCCTATTCAAACCCACAATGTGAGTTTGGAAGGAAACTTGGCGAACATTTTGAAAACCATCCCAATTGACATATCTGTAAAACCTGGCATCGCTGAGAACATCAACATAGGTGCGGATTGTTCTCCTGAGGAAATAACACTTTATACTGCTTTATTTAAATAGTTTTGTGATGTGTTCACATGGTCTTATGAAGAAATTCCATGCATAGATCCCAGTATCATGGAACATGAGATCAAAACCTATCCCAATGTTAAACATGTGCAGCAAAAACTATGTCCAGTGAACCCTAGGAAGTCCACTGCCATTAAAGTCGAGGTCGAAAATCTATTGAAAGCTGGATTCATCTATCCTATTCCTCTAACTGAATGGGTATTCAACCCCATTCCCTTTAACAAAAAACAAGGAACTATCTGGGTCTGTACTGACTTTAGGGTGTATTGGAGAAAACTCACTATGGCTTGGGAATACCACAACAGACAGATGACTACCAAAAATCAACTCAATTCTCAAAACAATGCTATTATAAATGACAATGTTAAGATAATGGAGAAATGTAACCAACCTCAATCCAAATGTTTGATGTAGATCCCCGTTAGAGCTTTCAATCCATGCACTTGAAATCTACAAATTAGTCTTGACAGCCAATATCCAACAAGTACATATACTATATAAATCGCATTAACATTATCAATAACAATGGTCCATAATATCATAAGCAAATGTAACCCAATGTATAATTAACAACATTCACACCATGAATGGACGAGAATATGAGTATTTCTATTAATGAACAAGAAGAAGTTCAAAGTGATACGACCTCTTGCCGGCAACCAATCTGAACCAAGATCTAGATCAATCCACTTGTGCCTCCACCACTTCAATCCTCCATGAATAGCAAACTCAAGCTAGATAGGAGTTTGGAAGGTGAACATAAATGGTTCACAACTACAAGGATCAATGAGTGCAGACTCAAGATAGGGAAAAAATCCACTAGAGTTCTCTTGCTATTCTCTTCTTCCTCTCGTCCATAAGCCATATGTGCTCAATATATAGTCCTCTCAAAGGTAGGTGAAAGGACACATTGAGGCGTTACTCGGGAAGATGGAGAGCCAAAGGTCACCCAATGATTGCTTTTTGGGAGTAAAAAGTAATTAATAGTGGTTTTTACCATTTTACTTGATACCTGCGGGCTATAGTGATGCAACTTGCAGGTGCGCCTGCTATAAGGATGCAACAGGCGGGTAGGAATAAAAATAGGGCAAACTAGTATCTCTGAAGGATATAAGTGGATCTGAGTCACTGAAATGGATCCTACAGGCCAAATGATGTTGATGCTCACAGGGCTGAAGATTACGATGTAACCTATGCCCCCTAATGTGTGAAGTCAGAGACTGAAAGTGCTACGATGGCCGAAATACATTATAAAACTGAGAAGTGAAGTGATGGAGACACAAGTGGAAAGAGCATCTCACTCGTCATAATACAATAGAATCTCTAAATACATGTCGATATGGTACAACAATCTGATACAATGGACATGAATAGGAAGTATATAATAGATACATGTCATAAGTGATCATAGCCATGATCCCTCTATAGTAAGATATGGTCTCCTACTGAAAAGAAGACAACTGGTGCAAAACTGGAGGTACAAACTGCTGAAATCTGAGAGGTGATATCTCAGATGTAAAGTCAAAGTCATATGTAGCATACTGAATGCCACAATCGCCTGGGGTCTTCTACACAAGTCTTTGACGGTGAAATTCCCATCAAGTGAATAAAGGAGTTGGGGTTGAACCTGATGAGACATCGTTTGATTACCGGTCAATGATGTATACCGTTAACAGATGCGAGATGACCCACCAATAATGAAAATGGGCATCAAGGCACAAAGCACAATCATCAGAGTGTGAATAAATAGGTTGAAGTCGAACACTAGGATGAATCCATCGATCAGGGGACATTGATGTATTCCCAAGACTGTCTATGGCGAGAGAACCTGCCACTAATGACTGCAAGCCTCAAGGTACTCAACTGAACTCTAAACCTCAAGTCCCGGAATAAATGGGTTGAAGTCGATGGAACGAGACTCGCTAGAAGGAGGGCATTAAGGCATCCCCCATCAACCAGCACGAGGTTCCAGCAATGCTGAAAGATTTGGAAAATCTCAAGTGAAATGGACTGACTCAATAAGGATGGCCAACATGCAATAGTCAAGAGGTCTGAGGAGTGGTCGACACTGGTTTTAGGGCTTCCTTTGAACAAGAGCATGAGCAGATGGATAGACTCAGGCAACATATACTTGACATAAACTGTGCAATGTAGGAGGCATTACAGAAGGCTCCATAATGACTGGAAGCTTAACCAATCGGTGGAGAAAACTGAGAAACAAGTACAACTCCTAAGGCCCAACTATAGTCCCGACTCATAATGTACGGAGTGGAATGAATGCTCTGTTCAAAGGCGAGACAACAACTGCCAACAAGAAATAGTGACCATAATCCCATCCGGCTTTTTGGAATATTTGATTTTTTTGGTCTTTTTCATATTTGGGAAAAGCTTGAAAAAGAATAAAATTGCTTATAGTACAACAAGTGAGGGAACGAGTGTCAAATAGTTAGCAGACTAGTTCCAAGCAGTGGAACATAACTATGCTCAATGCAAGGAAGTGCGTGCAGGATGTGGACACTCGAGGATATGTTCCCTCAGGGTCAAAAGGTCATCAAATTGTGAAGGGAAAATATAGGCTCTGCAGGGCTCGACAGGGGAAAAGTGTTGAGGCACGAGGCCAACAATTGAGTAAGCAGGAGCCGACACAAGGCTCAAGAAACAAGAAGGATGATGCAATGCAATCACAACATGATATAACTGAGAAGAGTCCTTAAGGGAGATGGCCAGCATAAGACAAATTAGAGTATGTGTTAGCACCCCAAATTTTTTTGAGTAATTGTCTTCTGGCGACATTAATTGTCTTCTGGAAAGCATTGACGGTGCAAAATAGAACATTTTCATGGTAAGTTTTTGGGCTTGGTCGAAAAGAAGAATTTGTATTTAGGTGTATACACCAGGATTGCAAAAGAAAAGTGGTTCGAGAAAAGCTTCAAAAGATCGGCAAGTGTTGGTCTTACAATCCTTCTTTTCTAACCTTGGAAAAAGGCCAAAACTTCATGAAGGTTTTTTTATTTTTTATGTCTAAAGTCCAAAAGTTATGAGGTATTAATAGCCTAAGTATGGAGGAACTAAGGCTTTTCATTTTTTAATATATCCTAAATGTGGAGAAAGGCTTTGATATTTTTAATGCCAAAGTTAGACTTTGTAAAGAAAAGCATTTTACTTCTAACCTAAGTGTCGACTTTGGTGGAGGAGAATGTTAGGTTTGAATGAATATACCAAAGAAAATTGGAGCAAAAGTTATTAAGGCCCAGCACCGAGGGCTCACCATGTAACCAAGCACCAATCCAAGAAGGCCCCACGTTTTCTCCATCACTCGACCGCCAAGGCTTATAACTTCTCCATTGTTACTTGAAATGTGTTGTAAGCAATGCGATATATTAAGAGTAAAGAGCCTCTCCATGTCTTGCATGTGGGATAAATTCTCAAGACTTATAAAAGAAAAATGTGAATGATAAGTAAATATTCCAACCAACGTTTCAAATGTTGAACAACAAGTCGACACTGGGAAAACATTAAAGTGATATGGCTCCATGCAAAACCGCAGGTGCAACTTTGAAGGAGAGATCCATGTTGATGTCGCTTTGGTAAAAGCTCGGGAAAGGAGAAAAGATTAGTAGCAGTGATGAAGAAAACCACTAGTCAACATGTCATTTCTTGGGCCCATCGCATGAAGACGAGTGGTATTAAAAACCATTTGAAACTTATACGATACCACCGTTGGAGATATTATAAGAGTAAATCCATCCCATTTTTTGGCAATTTGTTATATTTGACCGGAGTATCAAAACTCCAAAACCTAATACCGAGTTTAACAAGGAAAAAAATGCTTTTTTTATCCAGTCAAAGGAGGGTTGATGCAGCGATTGGGGATGATAGAAGATTCATAGTCTGGGAGATGATGTCGATGCATTGTGCGATGGGCCTGTATATACAGATTGATGGTCTCGTAGTGATTTAAGACTGCATTAGTGGACTTTTTGGAAGAGGGGTTTCGACTGCATTTTTTGAGACCCGTCTGATGGTTCACGAATGAGATAAGTGTTGGAAAAAGTAATTACCTCCCGCTTTTGTGAGTTGTATTATTAGAAGTAAAGCTAAGTTGAGTTAAAGCCTTTGTAAAGCATAAAGCTTAGGGCATAAAGCTAGGTTAGGGTTTTAGCATGTAGAAGTGTTTAAATAGAGACTTTCGGGTCCATTGTATGGATGAACTTTTATGTGAATAGAAAGCCGCAGCTTGTTCCTTAAAATTCATCATGGTATCAGAGCTTGATTAAGTCTTTTGGAGAGCATATTGATCCAAGAGCAGATCCAAGTGTGTTGTATTCTTCCATAGCGAAGAAGGCAGAGATAGTTTGATCCAAGCCAAGATCTTTTCACGAGTCAAGTGAAAGAATTGAGATCCGGGATCGAGTCTTAAGCACAAGACTGAAATCGACCCGAGAAAGCTTTTAGATATCTGAAGCAAGTTCGTGAAGAAAATCCAACCGTTGTTGGAAAGCATGCAGATCTGAAGCAATTCTGTGAAGAAACTCCAACCGTTGTTGGAAAGCATGCAGATCTGAAGCAAATTCGTGAAGAAACTCCAACCGTTGTTGGAAAGCATTCAGATCTGAAGCAAATTCGTGAAGAAACTCCAACCGTTGTTGGAAAGCATGAGGATAGCAGCCATGATCTGATCCGCAAGTCGTGAAGACAAGATTTGATCCGTGAAGACAAGACAGCAGTCTTGAGGAGCCTTCCCAATCCACCAGAGGTGAAATCGCTGCTAGAGAAACCGCATTTGGAGAGTGTGAAGAAGGCAGCCAAGCTTCTGTATTGAAGGAGGTGCCATCTATCTGTTCATTGAAAAGGAGCAGATCCACTTGCAAATCCTGAAGCTTGCGACCAGAGCTGAAAGATCCGTGAAGAGACAGTTCTCTAGAGGATCCGTTCCAAATCCACGAAAGGTAATATTGCAGCTATAAATCTTGATCGCAGAGAGGATCCGTTCCAAATCCACGAAAGGTAATATTGCAGCTATAAATCTTGATCGCAGAGGAGTGTGTAGCTGCCGAATGCAGAAGATCAATGCAGATATTGGAGATCATGGAGAAGATTGACGCCTGAGAGAAAATGTGCTATTATGCCCAGCAAATAAGAGAGATTGTTGGAGCCGTGAAGAAACTCCCATCGCTGTTGGAGAGTTTGAAGAAAGCAGCTAGCCGTCGGTTAAGCTATGGAGAAAATAGTGAAAGTCAAATCCGCGTGAGATATCAGTCGTGGAATATTGCAGCTATTGAACAGAGCAGTGAAGAGATCGTGGAGAAGATTGCCGTCTGAGAGAAAACCGTCCACCTGCAGATCTGCCTGAGTTATTCTCCAGCTGTGAGAAAAGCGTGAAGCAACCAAGCGCGTGGATGAACTTTTCTGTTGAAGGACCAGGCCGTGAAGAAAGAGAGCTTTTGAGACAGCTATTGGATAGCTGTGTGTTGTCAAAATCCGATCTGCAAGAAAGACGGAGAATTCGTTGAAGAAGACGGAGGCAAGACCGCCCGGGAGCCAGGCCATTAAGCATTATCGCGCTCTCTCTAAATTCCCGTGCAGGGAGAAATCAAAATTGGAGCTGTGCAAAGAGAAAGCCCGGGATCTGATCCGTCAAGAGAAGGTTGATCTGATTGCCGTGAAGAAATCTGCACCAAGATAATTGGTGAAGACCATCAAAGCGAAAATCAAATCCGTTGTTGAGGGTTTGAAGGTATGCATATGTTTTGGAATCGCATGAGAAGCTAGCCACCCGTTCAACAATCCATGAGAAGGAAATCGCTGGAGTGAAGATCAGCGTGAAGGAAAAGAGCCGTGAAGTTCTTATTTTGGATTATATGAAAAGTAAGAAAGTGTGAAAAGGCCGTAGCCTTGAAACTGTAAGAAAGAGTTCAGATTGCTAGATTTGGGGGAAATTTTGCATTAAGGGAGCGCGAAGCAAATCCTATATTTTTTCTAGGGAGCGATAAGGAAGGAAGGATGTGGACTCAAGAGAAGGAGTCCATAGTCTTCAATGAGCCTCAGCAGATGGCGAATACACAAGTTGCTAACCTCTTAGCAATAGAGGTTGAAGAACTTGAACCAGAGTATGATGGTGAACACCTTTCTTATGAAGAAAGAGTGACAGTGCTACAACAAAAGAAACTCATTAATGAGTTGTTGTTTGGAATGGTAACCCTACTTGAAAATGACAATCAAGTGGATGATGTCTTTGTAGCAGTAGCAACTAAGGAGGACGAAGCTAAAGTAACAAGTTTCGAAGAAGATTTGGCATTCATTGAGGATTGGCTTGCAAAGCCAAAAGAAGTTGTAGATGACAACTTACATTCTGTAGTAGCAGAATCTGAAGAAGAAGC
Source organism: Larix kaempferi (assembly GCA_027924585.1). Taxonomy (NCBI): domain Eukaryota; kingdom Viridiplantae; phylum Streptophyta; class Pinopsida; order Pinales; family Pinaceae; genus Larix; species Larix kaempferi. The sequence goes on from BSBM01000456.1 coordinate 17,182,460, forward strand.
AAGATATGCAATGTACCCAGTTGAAAAGCTGGAGGAAGAAACATGCAACAAGTATTTTGCAGGAATCATTGAAGATGCTGTAGATCACTGGTTTTCCAGTGAGAGCCATGGAAAAAAGAAACATCCATGCAATAACAAGAAGAGATATCCAGAGTTTAAAGTCTGGAGCACAAAGAAGAAGAAAAGGATTGAAAGCTTCAAAGTTTGGAGTAGAAAGTATGAGAAGACGCTGCATCAGCACATTGCAGCAAAGAAAGTCAAGATGAAGATGTTCTCTAAGCCTAGCTGAGACATAGACCAGCAGGCAATTTTGTTATGTTCTTAGCTGAAATTAGATCGTATGTTTAGCGGTTGTAATTAAGGGGGAGTGTTGGAAAAAGTAATTACCTCCCGCTTTTGTGAGTTGTATTATTAGAAGTAAAGCTAAGTTGAGTTAAAGCCTTTGTAAAGCATAAAGCTTAGGGCATAAAGCTAGGTTAGGGTTTTAGCATGTAGAAGTGTTTAAATAGAGACTTTCGGGTCCATTGTATGGATGAACTTTTATGTGAATAGAAAGCCGCAGCTTGTTCCTTAAAATTCATCAATAAGAGAGATTTCAGTGTTTTTGGAAGCGAATGATGTTTTCTTTTTCATTTGCCAGCATGGTTTAATGTGGATGCTCAGCCCTACCTACTACACCGCAGCCAACACTGATTTTATGTCTATTCTCCAGCTGAAGATAGATGGCGATGGTCAATAGAATTTGAAGAACGCCAGATGCAAGGGTTTATATACATATCAGGTCAATTTTTTGGCCCATTCAATAGCACAAGGTGGTCCCATTCATTTTTTGCGGTTTGTCTTTGCATGTAACCGAGGCGCTAAAACTCCCAAACCCTAACGTCGAATGTGATGAGGCAGAGAAAATGCCTTTCGTCCTAGTGTGGGAGATATTCGATAACATGTTTGAAAGCGCGGGATGCCAATACCCTTTGCGTGGACTTCAGTCTAATGCCAACGCGTCGAGTTTGTCAAGACAATGTCGACCAAACAAAGGATAGTATAAAACCTTGCAGAATTTTCTTCATTCCCTTTCCACCATTTTTTTTGCAGGAAGGTCGCGTGCAACAGCTCATCAAATTTTCACCATTATCCTTGCACCAACGTCCTTTCTCCAAGATGGTAGTCGCTGTTGGTTTTTTTGTACAAACATAAGCAAATTTGGCTATCACGATTTTTGTATATTTTCAGGGTTTTCTCCTATTTTGCAGTAGTAGGATTGAAATCGTGAAAGCTTGTTGCTATCGCCTCGATCGTTAGGAAGCCTAGATTTTGAAAAAACCATCTCAAGATATTTAAGCTATATGAGTATTTTGCTTATGGGTTGAGGACAAGTGGGTCTCGTTCCATACAAAATTTTGATGTAGTTTTGTTGGTCTGATAAGGCAGATTGTAGAAGAAGGGTTTTCAGCTTGGGTGTTCTTCCTGTTTGCAACCATACAGATATAGATGGTCCACGGAGATCAATAAAGTTTAAATGAATACCAAATGCAAGGTTTCTTGCACTTATTATGTCAAAAAGAATTCAACGATGTCATCTCCAGGTGCCCATAGGCATGCAGAATGCTTCTCGACAAATACAGTGCTCTTGAAGACCATATATTCAACAATCTCAACAGTAGCCTTTAGTGGTCGAAGAGTTACCTCACAAACACCTTTAGTGTAAGAATTTTCGGGTAGATGGGTCTTTTGCAAAAATTGGGGAAGATTGCTGCTGCTTAAATAAGCTTATTAGAATTACCCAACAGGCGGTCTTGACCCATTGAAGAAATGAACACTTTCGTTCGCTAATTCTCCTATCGCCAATTAGATGTGCTCTCGAGCCCTGTGCCATAGATATCCAAATCTTCATAGTTTTTGGTTAATGAATAAGCCCAGCAAAGAAGCGATAAGGTGGAGGCCTGATATTCAACATCAGTAGAAATTTCTTCTTGCATCAAGAGTATCTAACCTGGAAAAAAGGGTGTGGACAACATTGATCACACATTCAACCCAAAATTCAGGCATTTTTTCTGTGATATATTTGAATAAGAGCATTCTTAAACTTCCCAATATGGCAGCCAACAGTTTAAAGGATCTCGAAAGAGACATTTGAAATTCTTCTTCAGATAAAATTCTCTGCTAAAGTCCAAAATGCACAAATCAATTTTTATTTGAAAAGGTTGTGATGGTTAAATATCCGAGCATATGACTTTCAAGGATTCATTTATGTGTATCCTACTGCTATTATACCACTTGGAGTGAAGCTCAACGAAGTCTTGGAGGGTAATTTTGAAGGGTTAAATAAATGTAACACCTAGCATTTAAAGGTGGGCAGAAACGAAGATTTCAAAGGCTAGTAGGAGGCAGTCAGTCAAAAAGGAATCCACCTGGAGGGCATCTGAAATATCTTGCATCTTTTACTTGAAACAATTTTTGTTATTTAGTGAAATTACTGTCGGATGTAAAAAATAGTTAGACATATCTCTTAATTTCTGTTTTGAAAGGATAGGTGGCAGAATTGTATTGATGATATGTCACTCAAACTTGTAACCATTTTTTGTTAAGAGTTAGGTCGAATAGGAGACTCCAGGAAGCTATATAAATCATTGTAATAGAAGGACTAAGGGTGAGTGAATCATTTGGCTGAATCCTAGGAGAGCTCAGCTCTGTCTTTTGATATTTTATTGTTAATACATCAACAGTATTTGAGGCTAGGTTATTTGCAGAGAATTCTTGTGTTATCTTTCTTGCAGTCTGTCTCTTTCTTTTCCAATGTGCATGTGTTTCTTTCTTTGTTATTCCATTATGTGTTATTTCCTTCATGCTTGGATCAGGGTAATAGTTAAGTAGAATTCATAGAGATTATGCTTTGCTTAACTTATTCCAAGTATTTCACCAAATATATTCTGCTAAAGTTGGCATAGGATTCATCCTTGTTAGATGCCCTATGCTGATGGACTGTTCATTCTTCTTCTGTTTCACCCCTTAAAGCTCTTTGACTATGTGTGGGTGGCTACCTTGCCTCTGTTTATATATCTTATGCAGCTGCACTGTTATATTATTTATGATTCATCTTTTGATTCCATTGCCCTATAGTTCTCCTCCTGATTCTCTTACCAGGGTTTTAAACAATTTGTTCTAGCAGAAATCTGATCGTTTGCACTTGTTGTTCATTGAATTCTTAAATGTTGAATGCTGGTATGTTTCTTCATTACTGACAATCTTGATGATTTCTAGCTTTCTGTGAGTTAAAGAGAGAGCCCTCTCTGTTTGTGTTAGGTTAGAAATGCAAACCAAAGACTGGTTAGTGGCACGGGGGGTTCACTCAGTGAACTTGTTACATAGCACGATCGTTCGCAGGATATTAAAGAATATCCCTAATTTCACTAAATATTGGAAAATGCCTCCAAAAATTGTATTGTTTAACCCCCCTCCCAATATACCTTTCCAATTAAGAAAACCCCTATTTTCATCAAATATTGTAGGTGTCCATTTTTATCAACCCATTTTAATACCCCCTTTATATCATATTATCAAGGTGTAACGAACAAGATCCCTAATGCTTCTTAGTATAAGCAAACAAGATGCTAAAGAAAATCACAGTATAATGCTAACAATGATCCCACTGAGATTGTAGGGGCAACTCATCAATGTGTAGCATTGGATAGTGGAAGACCCGATGAAATGGTAATAAGGAAGGTAAAATGAGTAAAAGGAAATCCGTAAAGAGATCAATGCAACAAAGAATGTAAAAGACAGATAGTCCAATAGTTAGTGCAATTCTTAGAAAAGATGATAATTATAGATGTTTCAAACCACAACCTACCAATCTACCAATTTTATATCGTGTAAATACAAATATAGTCATAGAGAGATCATGTTTTCTATAAGCTTAATAATTTAAACTCCATAAAAATACAAAATTGAAACCCTTTCGTGGATGGACTTCCCTACCTTCCTATCAAAACAAACATCATTAATGTTTGAACCCAAATTAACATAGAAAACTTCCACTTACTTTCCAATAACACCATATGATCATGTGCATATCTTGGATTTGGGTCATTCACAAGATTCAATGAATTACCTCTACTTCCTCTACATTTATTCTTGCAATCAAGGGAATTAACAACATTTAGTTACCTTTTCTTGGGTTAATATATCTAATTCTTTTTATCTTTACAGGAGAGGAAAAAATATCCATTGTTAAGTTTCAATCATGCAATAGATATAAAGATACACAGATGGTGAAACTTATATGATATCGTTTCATGGTAATGATAACACATAAGGTATGTAAACAAGGATTTAGATTTTCACCTATGTTCATGTCACTTCCAATACAATATTAAGAAGGATGCCTTGCATATAAGAATTGAAATTTCAATTATGAATGTGCTAAATATAACTCAATCTAACAACTATTATTAACTGGCAATGTGAAAATGTTAAAGAAGAATACAAAACGTTGAAAGAAATTATTAGTCAAGAAAGATTGATCTAACTTTTCCTTGTTCTAGTGATCCAAGAAAGATTGATCTCACTTTTATTTCTTGTCATGGAACAAGTCCTGATTGAATCTCAATACCCACCTAAACCTCAACCTAAAAAACGAAGGGTTAGATCTTTTACTAGAATGCCTACAAAAAATACAATATAATTGTTCAACTCCAGAACTCTTGATTAGCTACATCTCTTAACTTTGGAGTTGACGAGGAACCAAATGCACATTCAAACATACTAAATAGTTTCATCGGCTACAATGTGACTTCTATCTAGAAAATAAACACACTTTGGAAATTGGCCACATATAGAACAACAAAAGGTATAATGTTACAAGCTTGCCTCACTTTAAACACTAGCAAACTCAACCTCAATTATGGATAAAGTGTAAAATATTGCATACATATTCATAAGAACTGGTAACATTGACCTTTTGGACATCACATCAATAACATTCCACATAAAAGAACAAAATACTATCACCCTGGTTATCTCAATGCCACAAAATTCTAATATTGTAATGCTTGTTATTCCAAGAATCATACCTCGTATCTAAATAACTTTTCCAAGCAACAAAAAGAGTAACCCCACAAAAATAAAACGCAGAGCATAGTTAACAAGAATAATTGCAATATTATCGAAATTTCAAAAATCCAAATACATTGCAAAAGTTGCTCTGAGATCTTTACAAAAACATTCAAGTCTCTTCTGGAAGAAGAAAGGATGAAAAAAATTAACTAACGCATAAATCCATAAAGTTTAAACGAATTATAAACATTCACATATATTTTTATTAAGTAAAATGGAAGATATGATAAGTAAAAAACACAATTGATGGTGATGATGAGATCCACGCACCAATTGACTAGTGAAGGTAACAAAGAGCTAATTCTACCGACGGTGGGGCCAATGTTCCAATCAAGAAGACTTGGAAACACCTCCCAATGGCAATATTTGAATTCAGGAGTCAATTGCACCCACAATTGCTCCTTGGATATGTCCTAAGTTTTGCCACTAAGATACCTTGCATCAAGTGTGGATCAATGGTTCGGTTTGCATGATATAGTGTCGTCTCCCTACAACGAGCTGAGTGACTCGTAGGGGAGAGCAGGGAAAATATACCTCAACTTTCACCTCCTTGGTCATGGCACACTTCTACACTGGGTTTTCTTTGAACACTTGCTTATAGCAGGATTTTGATAGCACCCTATAAGTCAACAATGCTATGTTTTATAATATTGCTAATGAAACTAGATTGTTGGGAATTAATGGATGCTTATCCCAATCAATTCTACCTAACTAAAATATTGTTTTGTCACCTCCTGTGGAGGATTTTAGTTGGTTGGAAATTTACAAAGTTGATTTTAAGGGTCTTGAATTCACTTAGGGAGTGTAAGGGAGGTATTTCACAATTCTCTTCCTTTCTGATTCACCAAGCTCATAAGAAGTGCGAGGTGAAGAGCATACTTGGAGTGAAAAAGTCTTTAGGTCCCTTAGTGTGTGCCAGTGATGCAAACACATGTGAAGAAAACAAATTGATTGTTGCAAACTAACTAAAATAGTATAAAGTAAATGCAAAATGGAGATCAACTTTTAACTCTAAAAGATGCTAAGGGTGCTTTGCAAAAAAAGTGCTAATGAAGTAAAAGCATGTATTGATCCTTTACTGTAGTCTAATTAATTTTTTGTTTCATGCATTGATTTTTTCAAGAAAATATTATCTCTTGCAACAAAATCACCATTCTAAAAATCATCACAAAATTAGTTAGAAATCCTTCATGGATACCAAAAAGATATGGTCGACAATCACTACTTTTCATTGATATAATATTTCATATACTAGATCCTTAAATGGGAATATTTTACTTCCTAATGATTTCATCCTCCATTGAAGCATGGCAAAGTGGGGGCCCATGCCCATACTACTTTTGGTGAGTACCCTTTGTGGCAGTTTTTGCCTCAAAATTGACTGTAACTCAAAAGAAAAACTCACTAACATCAATTTATCAACACTTCTAATGTCGTATAATCATAATAGTAATGATGATGTTCTTGAAACACTCCAAACATTATTACTACAATGTTTTAACCTAACCATGTTAAGAACATCATTTTAATGATGCTAAGATGTTGATATGTTGATGTCATAGTGTCGATTCAATTGTTTGCACATCAAAATGCAAGTGGGTTGAACACATTGACCAAATGATGTTTTTATGTAAATTAAAAAGATATAATTAATACTGAATTATGAATAAGAGAATAATTAAAAAGGAAATATAGTACTTAGGTTAAAAGGGGGGATAATTATCAAACATAATACAAAGGTTTAAAAGGAAACATAGTATGAAAGGGGAATATGTGCACCTCTTTCTACTACTTAGTGAAATCATAATATGCCACAAACCCAAATCAAGAAATGTCCAATGGAAATGATGGTGATGCATAGAAAATTTAGAGAAGAGCCAAGAAAATCCTCAAAATAGTTAGGTTTAAAAGGAAACATAGTATGAAAGGGGAATATGTGCACCGCTTTCTACTACTTAGTGAAATCATAATATGCCACAAACCCAAATCAAGAAATGTCCAATGGAAATGATGGTGATGCATAGAAAATTTAGAGAAGAGCCAAGAAAATCCTCAAAATACTTAGGGATAAGATAGGTAAATATTGATTTAGATGAATATGAAAATTTTAAACATTATATTACTTATTAAAACCCTAGTCAATAAAAACTATCTTGGAAACGTATTGACTACAAATGTCATTGTTGATGCAAAATATGCAAGTGCATGAAGACATGAATAATTCTTATATAAGTAGCTAAATAAAATTGTAGGAAACATAATCACCTATTAAAGGGGCTTGATTATTATTTGACGATAAAAATATTACCACGAGTTTTTAATTTTTTTTAACACACACACACATATGACCTCAAGGGGGACACACACATACACACACATATATGACCTCAAGGGGGACATATATGGGGTAAATGTATATTTAATAGGAGTTAGCCTAATAAATGACTCACATATGCAATGAGTTAGAATAGATATATATAGAGGTCAATATGTAGTCATTATTGGGGGAGGAAGATATGGTTTGGATATATAAAGGTACTCAAGTTATTTGAAGGATGTTCACCTATTCTTATGCTATCATTCCAAATGTTATGTACCAAATACCAAAAATATCATAATAAACTAGAGTACTCACAATGTAAACATGTGAAAATGAAGCACAACTCCAAATAAATAAAATATAGGACTTAAGCAATGACTCCTTAAAGAACAGGAAAACCTCCTCCAAATAATCCAAGTACTTTCATATATCTAATATTTTCTTCCTTTCTCAATAGTGATTATATTGACCTATATATGTACCTATTCTTACTCATTGAACATGTGATCCCTTTATTAGGATGACCCATATTACATATACATTTACCCCATTACATATATATTTCTCCTCATATATGCATCCCTTGGAGACATATCATAGTATCATCCTTTAAAAAACACTATTCTGAAAACTTTGTAGTTAAGTGTTTTCATGTTATGAAACCAAGTGTTGATGCCTCAACATTGACATGATTCTGAGGGTCGGAACATAATGAACAAGGAAAATATGTTAAATTTTGTCACTTATATATTATGTCTTAATCATGATGTCCATAATGAAGTCCCTTTCTTATCCATGCTTAGTTTTTCCATTTGCACCTCTCATGGGCAGATCATCATATGTGTCGTCATAGCAAAATTACGTCCAGTTGTGACATTCGTTGATTCTCACTACATGTACTTTCATGTAATCATTTATGCATCATTAGAATCTAGTGTGAAACTCTTGTCACACCCATCTTTCATTTCACAAAATACACCTTCGTTTGACCTCTACATCGCTCGGTTGAAGTTTTGTCATTATGCATCTTATCGATTAAATTTCACTAATGTTGGTGGGCCATCTGTCCTTTTATAAATTTATCCGTTTTACGTCACACACTTAGTTGATGATGGTATTGTCATGCCTATGTCTAGAAAATTAAAAAAAAACCTTCCCTAGGCTCCACCCATGTTCGTCATTATCATTGATGAAGAATCCCCCTTCATTTTATTTTTCATTGGTTATGCACTCATTATGAAAATCAATTTCCACTCAATTATCCATATTAACAAGAAAATATAAAAAATAAACCCCATCATTTTATTCAACCCCATTTATTACCACCCTATTCCAAATCCCCTTAAGTTCATTAGCTTGCTAAAAAAACTTATGCAAGCATCCAATTCATATACATTGGAAAGCTCCATTGTTGTTTCATAACAAAAATGGCTTCGAGATTATCGACACTATTTCCAAAAAGGAGGCTCGTGACTATGTGCACACATTTTTCAATGCAAATAGGAGGATACTGGAAGTAGTGTAATATATATTATTTTAATATTTCACCAAATTAAGGGTTTCCTTCCACATTGTAACAACGACATTAGAGTAGCAGGTTACGCGGCTTACACACAAGGTATAACCAACACGCAAGTAACCTAGTTGGAAGGAGGTGAACACACAACAAAGAGAGACTATCCACGCATAGAGGCTGTGGTTGGAAGAAGGTAAAAACACAGTGAAAAGATGATAGATTCACAAGGTAAGGGTGACTGGCGTGGGCAAGCACAAACCCTAGCAGAGGGAGGCTTCAAAGCAGATCGGGGCAGGAATTTTACAGCCAAATTGACACTCCATACGCACAGACTGGCATGCCATGTAGGAAGGAAACGACGCAGGGGTGAGAAAAAGACAGGCATAGTAGTTGAATGGCAGACTAGCTCATGCAGGCGAACATGAAACAAAACACAACACACAAAAAGTCGTAGGCGAAAGGCTAAAGAAGGATGACACGAAGAGCACAACTAACAACCGTATAGCTAAAGGAGACCACCACCTTTAAAAAAACACATAGGTAAAAAACCTAATAGTCATACTTAGGACGAGACCACACAAAACCAACATAGGGAGTGGTAGAAGCCTAGAAGGTGCTACAACACGCAGGTGGCGAAGTATAGCAGCAAAGGTAATGAGCGCATGGTAGAATTTTTTGAGGAATACACACAATTAGATTTGATAGGTATGCTGGCGTCCAGGGTTGGAATTTCATTTCATCTTTACCTTTCAAACTAAATATTTTTGACGTTTTGAATTTTTGTAAATATTTTTGATGTTTTGAATTTTTGTAAATATTTTTGATGTTTTGAATTTTTGTAAATATTTTTTACGTTTTGAATTTTTGTTATAATAAGGTTTGTTAAAAAAAATTTCCTTCAACGATAAAGTATTATTAAATAAATTACTTTTATTAAAGAATTTGACTTCCTATAGCAATACAAGTTTAAGCTTCTCTTTAACAAGTTTGAACTTTTATTTAAGTTACCCAAATGGAAGAGATAACAAAACCAGGATATTGCCCCCACATAAAATTTTCCTCATTATTTACTGCTTCGTAGCTTAAAAACATTTACTTACCTTCGGCTTATATATTTGGCCTTAACTTCAACGTTGACAACCATAATGACTATTTACTGCGTAGTAGCTTAAAAGATTTACTTACCTTCATGGATTATATATTTTTCATATATATTATGCCTTCTAAACGCAATTGGTTTATGGCCTTGGCAATTAAACATGAACCTACATGAGGCAACGGAGCCAATGTGTTTCCGAACCCCGTCATGATGTTTTGCAAATAAAATCAAACTTCAAAATTAAGTGTTGTAAATTAAGTTGGTGGTCATTGGTGACGGGCATTATAAAATTAGGACCGTTTTTGACGTCCAAAATTATCCATGATGGGAATTTTGAACATCAAATTTTCCAGGGAGGGATGGGGAGTGATTCGCAGCAAACATCCCCCCATAAGTGTTCTCCAATAGTCGAGCATCAACATAAGGTGATTCATTCTCAAAAAAATAAATAAGCTAGCACCCGGCCGGATCCCAGATTTCTATATGCCTCTATCTTTTCTCTCCTCACGAGCACCCGGCCGGACCCCATCCCCGCAAACACGAGAAGGAAACAACATTGGAACCCCGGAAAACACGCAAGCGAGAGATGCTCACCCGCCAGCAATTGCAGCAAGACTAGCGAGTGCATCGATTCACGAATAATGCTACCCATGATAAAAAGCTAAGAAGATTACAACAATAGGTTGAAACATATAAAAAGGCCATTATTAAAATAGTGAAAGTCACTTTGGATGTTAAGTTGGGATTCATATCATATCAGGCTCAAAAGAAAGTTTTAAGAGTGCGAAAAAGGCAATCTAAAATATTTCTATCTAATATGGGTCACGATCAATCAAAGTCAATGTTGTAGCTTCCTTCTCCAGCAGCAGTGGATTCGGTTGATCCAGTTGATACATCCTTCATTCCTCTTTTTGTTTAGGGCTTCGGTTGGTTGAGAATATAAATATAAGGGGAACATAGCTTTGAGCACCTTGCTCTCTCTCTGCTTGACCCATAATTTCCATTATGTCTTCTTCCCTTCCTATTGGTAAAATCCCTCCCTGCTCAGATCAAACCGGTTAAACTAGATTGATACTCCTCTAACCTTTTCATCCAATCACATGCGGGGTACACCACCTCCCTTATACGTGTATGTCACACATGCTAGATACATAGGGCCAAGAGATCAAGAACTCGAAACAAGATGCCAACCCATTGAAATAGTCCTATTCATATTTATAGAAATGGGTGGGAAATATTTTTGAGAGAAATGAAGAAGTAATGGTTGGTTGTTCGCAGGTGGGAAACATAAGGTTTGCAGGTTGGGCTCAACATTGTCTAAGGTTTCCCCATTGAAACCAAGTGAGGGCGACGGTTCGGGTTCATGGATGAAAAATATTCCATTTCCTATGGACACTACGTTGTCGGCGAAATGGCGGAGATTATGGCGCGTCACACATAGACTAAGCATTGACAAAAACCATAGCCACAACAATCTAAATATTGCAGAGCCTGCCAACGCACACTAAGGCTTGTACAACAAGTTGTCAAATTACAACATCCAGGAAAGCACACCGGAGTATGCATAACACACTAAACGGCGTGGCTCCATTCGCCCACGGAATCTTATCCGACCATTGTGAGAATGCATAGGAGGGAAAGCGTTGGCTCTGCACCAAAAAGAGATAGTCATGGAAGATAGAAATGCTTGTTCGTAGAGTACATTTAAAGGTTCCACCCAGAACCTGTATCATTCTGAGACTAGATCCCCAGCCATTGCATTCATTTTGTTGGCTATAGAGGCTAATAGAGGAATTGTAGGTTCTCGTTTAAAATCAGACAATGACAAGGAAAAAATTAACTCTGGTATTGAGGTGCTAAAAAAACGTTGAAGATGGACAGAGATTTATAAAATTGGCTCCGTAAAAAGAGTGATGCTCTCGCTTACAGGTAATGTGCCTTGCTGCTATACGACTTCATGTATTAATACAAAGATATTTATACATGAACGTTAGCATTCCAAGAAATGAAGGTAATTAAAATGAAACCACATGAAATTGTTAAACAATACGATCAGTGAGTGAAGTTTCATTGGATAATTATAGTAAGCAGCTCCTTAAGTTGATAAGATTGACTGATGAAATTGTATTCTTTAGTAATGGCTCACAGATAAGCATAACTAGTTCACAGAAAATAATAAATGGTTTTCTTGTACATAACTTTTTAGGAAGAACATGGAGTCGATCCCAAACCTGCTTCAAAATCAAATTCGTTCTTGCTTAGCGGCTAGGATTGATAATGCAACACTGGTATAAACTTTTCTCCAACGCCTCTCCTCCGTTCACATACTAATTCACATTCCAGAAGTTTCCTTTCCTGTCCAGCTCTACAGCAAGCAATTCCTAATGTGAGTGATAGGTCACAGAATCACCTGGCGTCAAGTAATGTTATTGCCTAGAGGGTTTAGCGAAAAAGGTTCCTTCCTCTAGCTAATTAAGTCGGTCCTAGGTTCCTTCCCTAGAAAGCAGTGAAAGCAATCGACGGTGTCCTACCTACCTGTTATAATGAAATGACATAAAAGGGCATAGTTCATTAATAATTGAATAAATGCACACCAAACTTCAGCGTCCGTTTACATGGTTCTTTGGCAAATTGCACTTTTCATATATTTAATATCACTACCGTAGCAAATGGATCCAGTAAATCCCTGTCCTTAAATGCATATTTTTTCTAGATTCTAGCTTATCTTTTGTTACACAACATACACATGTGAATGATAAGGTTTTGATGTGAAATATGGTCCCACAACATATTGGGGGCTATTGGGAATGGAAACTCTCTCCCATACCGTCGAGTGGGTTCATACTTCACCCTTTATTGACTAACTCAGCTCATCATGGGAACGTGGGAACCGAAGAGATATAGTAGAGCTATAGTCCCTTGGTCTGGTCCACATGTATGACAATGGGAGTGGGATTTCGAAATATTTATTCCAAGGTTATATGAAAAAACTATTTAGAGTTTCAAAATTTACTTAGAATTTGTTATAAAAATATGAAAACAAACTAGGAAAACAAAATGGCTTTAAATAGTTTAAAACAACATTTATACATTGTCTAGTGGACATAACGTGACAACCCCATTTATACATTTTTCATCCAAAGAGCATGATGCAGCGGCCTTCATATATTTTGGATAGCATTAATCTTCTTACCAATTTGAATGTTTCCATTTTCATAATGTTGCCACCAGCGACAACAACCTCTACGTGGCCATGTTTTGATCCCAATTGTATTTCACAACAATATAATGAATCCATGTTTTGATCCCAACTCTATTTCGCCCTTATTTTAAGCAAACGACAAAATGAGGACATGTTCGGCCACTCAAAAAATTTATTGCGAGGGTATTGCGGTTGAGAAAGACATGTTTGATTATTGGTTGAGCAGTTCATTCATTAAAAATTAAGCAACAACCATTCTTACTAATTTTATAAGGTGATCTAAGCACGCTGGTAATAATTATCAAAATTTGCTAGTTTTTAATCTTCTAAACTCTGCCTTTAAGTTATGAAACTATATGGCATAGTTATGAAACTTTGTCTTTAAGTTAAGTTAGAAGACATGGATGATTATATATGGCATAGTTATGAAACTATGTCTTTAAGTTAAGTTAGAAGACATAGCATACACATTTTTTTAATTGTGCATTATTATCTTTATAGATCTTGATAAAGGGTATTTAAATTGTTTTCTTTCTAAGAGTCATAAAAAAATTGGTTGAATAAATATTATGGGGAAAGTTCAATATGACAATTAATGTGAAATTATAATTTTTATCAAATTTTAAATTTATATTAAAAAACTTTCTAAATTTTTCATAATTTTTATTTTTATAGAAGAATTACAACTTAAAACTACAAATTTTATCAAATTTTTAATTTTTACTAAAAAGCTAACTAAATTCTATAGAAGTGCGGAAAAATTAGAGCATGTGAAATTTGAAAAAATTATAATAGATTTTGGAGAATAATAGTTTAAAAACAAGTTGTAAAAGAAGTAAAATCAACCTATCTCACAATCTCAAGGTAGTCACAAAAATTACAAGATCTTTCTCTCAATGACAATATAAGAGTAACTAGTTTTGCGTGATCCGACATTTAGGCTTTCAAATAATTTATGTTATCTCTAGGATAGTCAGAAAAATTGTCATACCTTGCTTCCAATGACCATATATCAAATAGAGGTTTCAGAAGACCAACTAGAATGTGCAAAGACTCGAACCTAAGGTCACCTTCAAAGGGAAAATTCGAGGAGCACCAAGTGGTTGAATGAAGTAGATGTGGAACCAACTAGAGTTAAATTCCATGCCTTGTAAAACGTTTGTAATTATGACATACCATGGGAAAGGGATAGGTGTTGGCCATATCTGACATGCTTGTCATGTCAAGCGATGGCTATTTTTTAAAAAGTTTATTTTCTTATGCCTACAATAACATGAAATTGGTCATATCTGTGCCATATCACACATTTCACAAATTGTATGGTAGTTAAATAATTTTAAAGAATAATAAAAAAAATTTAATTTTTAAATGATAAAGGTCAACTTTAGAAACCGGGATATTATTTTGTTAGCTAATATAAAGTCAATGTAAATAGACCATAGATCGATAACTATATATTTGTCGAAGGAAGATTGGGTAGTCTAGGCACCCTAATGGATAGTACAGAAATAAATAATAGGGTTTTATAGCTGATCATTCATGAACAAAAGTTAAGATTTTGAAACATCTAACAATTTTTGGGGAAATTGACAAGTATGAATATTTTTTTTTTTTTTTAGAAAAAAATATTTATTAATTTTCATAACATTTATTATTATTTTTTTGTTTTTTAATATCATGCATAGTAAAAAATATATACTTTAAAATTATTATTTGTAATAAAATATACTTTCGTCCTCTCCACTCTTGTACATGAAATATAATAAAATATACCCTAAATATTTGTATTGCTATATAACATATTTAAGCCCCTTTGGCCCCTTAATACAGGGCAATATATTTTATCATTTCCATTTCATAGTTTATTCCCCAATATGAATGGACGTGATAGGATATTGCCTATCAAGTGACCCCCCCGTGGTTAGTGGTTACCCAGGATTACCCTCTCCATAACCTAGAGGGTCAATTTTGGTGTTAACAAATTGGCGCTGTTGTCGGGGACGAGATTGTTTCACAATCCCTGGGAGAACGACAAAGTTCAGATCTGAATGTTGATGGTGAATAGTAGTTAGACATCAAGAAGGTTGTATCATTCACCTGGCGACTCCACTCAGTAGATTTCCAATGCGAAGGTGACTCCACTGGGAGGATCAGTGACTCCCTATTAGAATTTGAGATGTTGAAGGTCTCATGGCGACTCCACGTTCAAGAAACCCAGTAGCCCATTGTTTCATAGGCTAGTCTCCTCAATCTTTGAATCAGAATTTGGAACTTCAATGTTTCAAGATGACTTCATTGTCGAGAAGGTATGCTCCTTTAAGCAGGTCTCATATTCCTGGTTTTCCAAATCAGATCCCTAAAGTAGATTGGCAAACCTACTTACCTAAATTCAGAAATGAAAAGGAAGACAATGCTGCTTTGCATTTAATCAAGTTTCGTATACATGTGCACAAGCTGAATATTAGGTTTCATGAAGATTGTCTTATGAAAATGTTTATGGCCTCCTTGGAAGGGAAAGCTAGGTCCTGGTATGAACAATTGCCGACTGCTAGTATATATTCCTTGAAGAATTTTCATACAGTATTCTTTGAATATTTTGAGAAATCTTGTCCATTATTATTGCTAGTAAAAGACTGTTGTGTATGCTTCGATGGTTTTATTCAGAACCTGGAACCTGTTTATAAAGATGATGAATTCTTAGATGATGAGATCATAGAAGCCTTGCATGACAGCCCTTTTCAACATTATGAAATTCAAGAAAACTCTCGAAACACAGTAGCACCCTCAGTTGAAAGTAAGGAGAGCAGTAATCCTATTGATGATCTTTATATTTTTTCTCCCGAGGTGGGTGAGAAGTGTTTTTAGTTTTGTCAATCATCTTGTGTTTCTGAAGAATATCAGATCAGTTCCATTACATTTCATACTTTTTCAGAAGCTATTGAGCCAGGGAATCCTGTCTTATTTGATTCACTTGAAGGACAACACATTAATGTTTGTCTTAAAACACAAGAAGTAGATCAGGTCTCAGATGATGCTATTGGTTTTTAATTAGAAAAGAAAAGTGAGTAGATCTTACACAGTGTTTCTAAAATTTCTCCTCTGTCTGAAGATGATATAGATCAGCTCCTAAGAAGTCTTGATAAAAACCCAGTTAAATCATATCTGCAGTGCTCACACATTCCAAGATATATAAGTGAAACTTCCTCTATTCCTGAAAATGTAAATCTGAATTTAAAAGATGATAGTCATAATGATATTTTAAAGGAATCCATCTATGATGAAGATTCTCCACAAGAAAATCAGCTACTAAACACCATTTTCTTTCATCAAGAAGATAGGACTGTCATATCTAATGATCTGGAAGAGTGTTTGCTGTTTGAAGATGCTTTAGATTATGATATGAAGGAGTATGAACCGGAGACGAATAGCATGCCAAAAAGAGAACTAGAGCTACTCATGCTTGAGGGAGGTACAGTCGGCACTCAAGTAGCAGAAGGTCACAATTCCTTATGCATTCTCAGGGATCAAGAACCAAATATTCTTACGTATAAAAGTGAAAGAGGTACTTGCATTTTTTCTGAATCTCAAGACATGGTAATGTTTCAGATTATTGAGGATCCCTATGCTAATTTGCTTCAGTCTAAAGGAAAGATGAATTTTCTTGCTCTTGTGGGACATGAGCTCATTATCGGTGGATGTTTGGAGTGGTTTGTCTTTTATTTTCTCTGTTTGCTAAAAGAGAGTGTAAGCAAGGTTCGAGCAACTGGCCGGTTACTAGATTGGCTTCATTGGCACTTTTGTGTCATTTGATTCAGCAGTAGCATTTCAGTGAAGTAGGGTAGGTTGCGGAAATAAGTTTGTTTAGCAAGCAGTTTTTCAGTATGTATGGTGTTATTTTTTCAGTTTCCAGCATGTTTAGAAAATTTCAGTGTATTTTCAATTTCGGCGGTTAGCAGTTTTCAGTTTCGGCTCCGAGGTGAAAGACAGGTTGCAGGTTGCAGTTGTCGGGGTTGGGAGCCGCCCAATGGATCAAGCACCTGGTCTATGGGTTCTTTGCTACCTCGCAGGGAGGATAACATCCTCGACTGGAGCCAATTGTTAGCACCCCAAATTTTTTTGATTAATTGTCTTCTGGCGACATTAATTGTCTTTTGGAAAGCATTGACGGTGCAAAATAGAACATTTTCATGGTAAGTTTTCGGGCTTGGTCGAAAAGAAGAATTTGTATTCAGGTGTATACACCAGGATTGCAAAAGAAAAGTGGTTCGAGAAAAGCGTCAAAAGATCGGCAAGTGTTGGTCTTACAATCCTTCTTTTCTAACCTTGGACAAAGGCCAAAACTTCATGAAGGTTTTTTTATTTTTTATGTCTAAAGTCCAAAAGTTACGAGGTATTAATAGCCTAAGTATGGAGGCACTAAGGATTTTCATTTTTTAATATATCCTAAATGTGGAGAAAGGATTTGATATTTTTAATGCTAAAGTTAGACTTTGTAAAGAAAAGCATTTTACTTCTAACCCAAGTGTTGACTTTGTAAAGAAAAGCATTTTACTTCTAACCCAAGTGTTGACTTTGGTGGAGGAGAATGTTAGGTTTGAATGAATATACCAAAGAAAATCGGAGCAAAAGTTATTAAAGCCCAGCATTGAGGGCTCACCATGTAACCAAGCGCCAATCCAAAAAGGCCCCACGTTTCATCCATCACTCAAATGCCAAGGCTTATAGATTCTCCATTGTTACTTGAAATATGTTGTAAGCAATGCGATATATTAAGAGTAAAGATCCTCCCCATGTATTGCATGTGGGATAAATCCTAAAGACTTAAAAAAGAAAAATGTGAATGATAAGTAAATATTCCAACCAGTGTTTCAAATGCTCAACAACAAGTCGACACCGGGAAAACATTAAAGTGATATGGCTCCATGCAAAACCACAGGTGCAGCTTTGAAGGAGAGATCCATGTCAACGTCGCTTTGGTAAAAGCTCGGGAAAGGAGAAAAGATTAGTAGCAGCGATGAAGAGAACCACTAGTCAATGTGTCATTTCTTGGGCCCATCGCATGAAGACGAGTGGTATTAAAAACCATTTGAAACTTATATGATACCACCGTTGGAGATATTATAAGAGGAAAGCCATCCCATTTTTTGGCAATTTGTTATATTTGACCGGAGTATCAAAAATCCAAACCCTAATACCGAGTTTAACAAGGAAAGAAGCGTTATTTTTATCCAGTCAAAGGAGGGTTGCTGCAGCAATTGGGGATGATAGAAGATTCATAGTCTGGGAGATGATGTCGATGCATTGTGCGATGGGTCTGCATATACAGATTGATGGTCTCGTAGTGATTTAAGACTGCATCAGTGGAATTTTTGAAAGAGTGGTTTCGACTACATTTTTTGAGACCCGTCTGATGGTTCACGAATGAGATAAGAGAGATTTCAGTGTTTTTGGCAACGAATGATGTTTTCTTTTGCATTCGCCAGCATGGTATATTGTGGACACTCAGCCCTACCTGCTATGCTGCAACCAGCATTGATTTTATGTCTATTCTCCAGCTGAAGGTAGATGGCGATGGTCAACAGAATTTGAAGAATGCTAGAGGCAAGGGTTTATATACATATCAGGTCGAGTTTTTGGCCCATTCAATAGCACAAGGTGGTCCCATTCATTTTTTGCGGTTTGTCTTTGCATGTAACCGAGATGCCAAAACTCCCAAACCCTAACGTCGAATGTGATGAGGCAAAGAAAATGCCTTTCATCCTGGTGTGGGAGATATTCGATAACAGGTTTGAAAGAACGGGAGGTCAATACCCTCTGCGTTGACTTTAGTCTAATGCCAAAGCGTCGAGTTTGTCAAGACAATGTCGACCAAACAAAGGAGAGTATAAAACCTTGCAGAATGTTCTTCATTCCCTTTCCACCATATTTTTTGCAGGAAGGTTGCATGCAACAACTCATCAAATTTTCACCATTATCCTTGCACCAACGTCCTTTCTCCAAGATGGTAGCCGCTGTTGGTGTTTTTGTACAAACACAAGCAAATTTGGCTATCACGATTTTTGTATATTTTCAGGGTTTTCTCCTATTTTGCAGTAATAGGGTTGAATCGTGAAAGCTTATTGCTATCGCCTCGATCATTAGCAAGCCCAGATTTTGAAAAAACCATCTCAAGATATTTAAGCTATACAAGTATTTTTCTTATGGGCTGAGGACAAGTGGGTCTCGCTCCACACAAAATTTTGATGTAGTTTTGTTGGTCTGATAAGGCAGATAGTAGAAGAAGGGTTTTCAGCGTGGGTGTTTTTCCTGTTTGCAACCATACATATATATATGGACCACGGAGATCAATAAAGTTTAAATGAATACCAAATCCAAAGTTTCTTGCACTTATTATGTCAAAAAGAATTCAACGATGTCATCTCCAGGTGCCCATAGGCGTGTAGAATGCTTCTCGACAAATACAGTGCGCTTGAAGACCATATATTCATCAATCTCAACAGTAGCCTTTAGTAGTCGAAGAGTTACCTCACAAACACCTTCAGTGTAAGAATTTTTGGGTACATGGGTCTTCTGCAAAAATTGGGGAAGAAAGCTTATTAGAACGAGCCAATAGGCGGTCTTGACCCATTGATGAAATGAACACTCTCGTCCGCTAATTCTCCTATCGCCAATCAGATGTGCTCTTGAGCCCTGTGCCATAGATATCCAAATCTTCATAGTTTTTTGTTAATGAATAAGCCCAGCAAAGAAGCAATAAGGTGGAGGCCTGATATTCAACATCAGTAGAAATTTATTCTTGTATCAAGAGTATCTAACCTGGCAAAAAGGGTGTGGACAACATTGATCACACATTCAACCCAAAATTCATGCATTTTTTCTATGATATATTTGAAGAAGAGCATTATTAAACTTCCCAATATGGCAGCCAACAGCTTAAAGGATCTCGAACGAGACATTTGAAATTCTTCTTCAGATAAAATTCTCTGCGAAAGTCCAAAATGCACAAATCAATTTCTATTTGAAAAGGCTGCGATGGTTAAATATCGGGGCATATGACTTTCAAGGATTCATTTATGTTTATCCTGCTGCTATTATACCACTTGGAGTGAAGCTCAACGAAGTCTTGGAGGGTGATTTTGAAGGGTTAAATAAATGTACCACCTGGCATTTAAAGGTGGGCAGAAACGAAGATTTCAAAGGCTAGTAGGAGGCAGTCAATCAGAAAGGAAGCCACCTGGAGGGCATTTGAAATATCTTGCATCTTTTACTTGAATTTTTTTTGTTATTTAGTGAAATTACTGCCAGATGTAAAAAACAGTTAGACATATCTCTTAATTTTTGTTTTGAAATGATAGGTGGCAAAATTGTATTGATGATTGGCCACTCAAACGTGTAACCATTTTCTGTTAAGAGTTATGTCGAATAGGAGACTCCAGGCAGTTATATAAATCATTGTAATAGAAGGACTAAGGGTGAGTGAATCATTTGGATGAAGCCTAGGAGAGCTAGGAGAGCTCAGCTCTGTCTTTTGAGATTTTATTGTTAATACATCAGCAGTGTTTGAGGCTGGGTTATTTGCAGAGAATTCCTGTGTTATCTTTCTTGCAGTCTGTCTCCTTCTTTTCCAATGTGCATGTGTTTCTTTCTTAGTTATTCCATTCTGTGTTATTTCCTTCATGCTTGGATCAGGGTAATAGTTAAGTAGAGTTCATAGAGATTATGCTCTGCTTAGCTTATTCCAAGTATTTCACCAAATATATTATGCTAAAGTTGGCATCGGATTCATCCTTGTTAGATGCCTTATGCTGATGGACTGTTCATTCTTCTTCTGTTTCACCCCTTAAAGCTCTTTGACTATGCGTGGGTGGCTACCTTGCCTCTATTTATATATCTTATGCAGCTGCACTGTTATATGTTTTATGATTCATCTTTTGACTCCATTGCCCTATAGTTCTCCTCCTGATTCTCTTACTAGGGTTTTAAACAATTTGTTCCAGTAGAAATATGATCGTCTGCACCTGTTGTTCATTGAATATCTTAAATGTTGAATGCTGGTCTATTTCTTCATTACTGACAATCTTGATGATTTCCAGCTTTCTATGAGTTAAAGAGAGAGCCCTCTCTGTTTGTGTTAGGTCAGAAATGCAAACCAAAGATTGGTTAGTGGTTACCCATGATTACCCTCTCCACAACCTAGGGGGTCAATTTTGGTGTTAACAGTATGAGTCTTTATCATAACGTCATGGCATGCCTACAAAGGACTCCCAATACTAAGGACAAACAACGGCATGGGCACTAGAATGCATAAAGGGGTTCTAACTAGGGTACCCATGTTCGGGAAAGCCCTACCACCACATAACGACACTTTGATAGCAGTGTGAAGGTTCCATGTCAGTGACGAAGCGAGGTCGCACCGAGGGGTCAAATGCATAATGCATGTGAAAATGGAATCTAACCTATATGCCAGGTGTGAAATGTACCTACCATAGGTGTGAAGTGGTTGAGAACAACTTTTGCCGAGGAAATCTGCTGAAAAAACACTACGCCATGACATGATATTAGTTCATAACGGCTCAAAATGGTAAAAACTATAGAGAAGTGGGTCCAGAAAATTATAAATAGTAATAAAATTTCCAAATTACAATTCATTTGCACTATTCACCAATTTGGAGTTGTTTGGGTAGTTTTCACCTGAAATTTCAATCGCTGATCTTGGGAGCTACAAGCGACCATTCAGCGAACAGTCCGGAGCAGGTTAGTGTTTACTCCCATACCTTTCATTTTAATGTTTTTATTTCAGTTTTGGTCGGTGGAATTTTTTGTTTGGACAAGCCATAGATGGATTCGGCGCTACCCGCGGGCTATAACTATGCGGGTCGCAGGTAGGTCACGAAACGTGCAGTCAAAAAATAGACTGCTCGCGGGTACCCACCACTGTCTACAAATTTTCCTGCGGGTACGGCCGTGAAGAAAATTTTAATCATGAAATTGACCAAAATTTACTTGTTTTGCACTCCAGGATGGTTCTAAAGTGGAGGGAAAGAGAGCATGACCAGATTGATGAGGCCATGCGCAATGATTTGCTAGCACAACAAGCATTGCAAGCATGTGGTTTATATAATTTCTGGAGTATAGGGGGTTTAAGGGCCCAAAACCTATTACTCTGTCATCTGATAAACTATTGGGATGTGGATACTCAACACTTCATCCTCAATGGGAAAACTCTGACACTGGAAGTAGAGGATATCTATTTCATTACTGGTTTGTCCCATAGAGGGGAGGTGGCTAGTCTTCGGTCTCGGACCGTGGGTGGTGGGATCACTGTGCAGGACTACATAGCGCGGTATTGTCCCACCAACACACCAGCAGTGGGAAGCCAAGTGCCTGTCAATGCCATAGTAGATCTGAGTACAAAGATCATTGTGGCTACCCTAGTGCAGATTACGGGATCCAAAGCACTACATCAAGCATCCAGACCGGTGATGTTCTACGCATCACAATGCATGCAACCTACTATATTCGAATGGTGTACTACTCTGCTGGTGTCTATGAAGACACAATTGATGGAATGCAAAGAGGGGAAGGCCAAAAAATTTAGGTATGGTAGCATCCTATGTAGCTTCTTCTTTGAGAGGGTTCTGGGGCTTAGCCCGAGGGTGGATGTCCCTCCTCACAGTATCCATGATCCAGCCCTGACCCGGTGGGTTGAGATCCTAACACGACAGGGTGGTGGCCGTCTGGCGTCACCCTATACTGAGGAGTTCTTCTGCTGGTGGAACCAATAGGTGATCGCTATAGAGGACTATCCCTATGTGGGGATAGACTTCAGACAGGACCGTGACATGCCGCTCCTCTAGGTGCAGCTTTCATAGACATTGGTGAGTACTCTTTTGGTTTTGTGTTTATTAAATTTTTATGGATTTTTTTATTATGATTGAAATGCAAAAAATATTTTTGGTGGTAGTATCATGTGCTAATGGGTGACTGTTTGCTCCCAGACAAAGGCCCAGTGAGACCCGAAGGTTTCCCGAGACATGGTCGTCAGGGTAGAGATGAGGTGGCAGCAGATGCTGCAGTAGGGCACACACTTCATACGTTGCGGTGCAACATATCATGGATGGTTCCCTGAGTACCACATATAGAGGTAGCCTAACTACCTGAGGCCATGTAGCACCAGGTAGTGGGTGTTCCTGGTGAGTGGGTGCGGCTACTTCTATGAGACACATCTCGTCGAGGCGACAGCTAGACCTCCTCGGAGAGAATAGATATCCCAGGGTCTCATTATTTTGTATCAATATGTATATTTTTGAGGGCTACGTGCTCCAGTTTTGTATGACACTACCATTTTTGGACATATTTATATATATATACAACTTTGGTTCTCGGTTCTACTACATGTGTGTATGTACAAATGTATGAATGTCTTTGTATTTATGTGCTTCATGATGAATGTGACAAATTCCAATCTAATACATAGTTAGCGTATGCATCAGATAGATAATTATGACTTCTCAGAATATGAATATATGTAATTGAAACAAAATTTCTTTCCAAGAGTAGTACCTTAAAGAATATCCGTAGTAATGTAGGGTCTCGTACACGGTAATGCCCATTCAGCTGAGACACAACTAGTTGTGAATCCAGACAGACTTCTAAATACTGGATGTCATGTGAAATAGCATCCCGAAGTAGCTCAATAACGACACTATACTCAGCCACATTATTAGATGTAGGACCGGGACAAGCGCCTCCTGAGGACACAACTAGGTGGTCAGGTGAGAAGATAACCCAGGCAGCAGAAGCAAGCTGCTGCGTATGTTAGCTAGCACCATCCGCGAAACCTAAGAATGTAGGAAATCCCATTGACATCTGTCAATCAAACAGAGGCTAATCAGCAGAGCCGATAACCAAAAGGAAAACTGAACTATGTACAGAAAACTATACAATAGTGTACAAAAGTATCAGGTCGAACCAAAGGTTCAAGCGTAATACTGCTTGAGGTAGAGCCCATTTCTAGGTTCCTTCAAGGCAACTCCCTCATAGTCTTCTAACTCATAAGCTCATTTTTCTAGGACACGCTTCACAATGTAAGGACTGTGCCACATGGGATTGAACTTGCCTGCCCCCAGGGGTTCTTTAGGTTGGTCATACAAGAGTACCAAGTCACCTTCAACATATTGCCGGGGACAGAAAGACCTATCATATTGAACCTTGACACGATGCTTGTTAACATCAATAGCCACAGCAGCATATCGACGGTGCTCGTCAAGTTGCTCAAGGTGTACTAAACGTTGCTCAATATCTGTCGTATCAGGGAGGAGCTCTATGTCTAGCTTGAGCGAATGGATTTCACATTCCATCGGTAAAAGTGACTCCACACCATGAACTAACTGGAATGGTGAGAACCCGGTGGCAGTCTTAACTGCGGTTCGATATGCCCACAAAGCAGGATATAACATGATATGCCAATTGGTCTTCCTTTGATGGATGGTACGTTGGAGAATGGTCTTCAAAGACTTATTTACTGCTTCAACCTGACCATTTGCTTGAGGATAGTAGGAAGACGAGTGTTCCTGATGAAATCCAAGCTTGAGAGACAAATCCTCCATCATCTTGTTTTGAAAGTGACTGCCATGGTCAGTGACAATCTATTTAGGGATACCGAACCGAGTGATAATCTGGTTGAACATGAAATGGGCTGCAGTAGCATCGTCGGCTTTTACAGTAGGCATGGCCTCATCCCACTTGGAAAAATAATCCACGGCCACGATAATATGGTGATGCCCCCCAGCCGAAGCTAGTTTGCAATCCATGAAATATACCCCCCACTTAGTGAAGGGACCGACAGTGACAACCGGATGGAGGGGCGCTGGATGCGAGTGTATGTTCTGAGAAAACACCTGGAAAGGGTGACATCTCTTCACAGCGTTAATACAATCTTTAAAGATGGTAGGCCAAAAATAACTAGCTCTCATGATACGTTGGGTTGTAGCAAGCCCGGATAAGTGACCGCCACATGCCCCCGCATGGCAATCATTAAGTACCCATTGTGGTTCTTCGTGAGTTAAGCAACAACAAAGAATGGAATCCTTTCCTCGGCGATACAAAGTGTCACTGACGATAGTATAGTCTTTAGCGTGATGTCTCACACATCGCCGCTCATCTCGTGAATAATGCGGAGGAAACTTCAAAGTTTGGAGATATACAATGAAATACCCATACCAAGGGTCCTCGAATGAGATAAGGAATAAGTGTTCATCCACAAAAGAATATTCATGAATGACATCCTCATCAAGTCGTGGAAGGTCCAACATAAGCTCAACGAACACCAATGATTTCACCAATTTTTCTGAAGCAAAATCAAGATCAAATTCCTGAAGGATCACAATCCATTTATTATACTTACCCCTAATAAGGCGTCGTGATAGCACGAACTGAAATGGATTGATATGAGCTACAACTGTGGTTGTTCGAAGCAAACTGTAATGTCATAACTGCTGGACTATGTGGACAGTCGCAAGTGCCAACTTTTCTGCGTGGGTGTACCTTAGCTCAGCGTCTACTAAATTTTGACTGAGATAATAGATAAAATGCTCGACGAACGCATCATCTACCTGAACCAAGACCATGCCAATAGTCTCTTGAGACGCAACCACATAAAGAATGAAATCTCGTGTAAAGTCTAGTGGACTAAGCACAGGGGCCAATACCAAAGCTTTCTTAAGGGCATCGAAAGACTACTGGGCTCGCTCATCCCAGATAAAAGGTGTGTCTTTGTTCAATAGGCGTGCGAAACCTTTAGTAATATTAGCATAGTTAGCTATAAACTGACGCAGAAAAGTAGCTCTCCCTTGGAGGATCTGAAGTTGTAACAAATTATGCGGAGGAGGCAACTAAAGTATTGCCTCAACTTTGAGAGGATCGACTCTAATACCCTCTCGCGAAACTATGAATCCTAGAAGGTGACCAGTCCTAACAGCGAAGATGCATTTGTTTGGATTCAATTGAATTTTGTAATGGATACATCGTTCGAGAATCATACGGAGGTGCTTGGGGTGGTCCACTCTCTTCCGAGAATGGCCAGCAAGATCATCCAAGAAAACTTCCATAATCATCTTAAGATCGTGAAAGGCATAGGTCATGGCTCGCCGAAAAGTAGCTCCGGCGTTTTTAAGGCTGAAGGGAATTTTTCGATATGAAAATGTTCCCCATGGACAAATAAATTCCGTCTTATGTTGGTCCACGGGTTTGATTTGAATCTGATTATAACTCGAGAAGCCGTCCATGAATGAAAAAATCTCACTCCCCTCACAAGCATCCAATATTTGATCAATGAATGGCGTGGGGAAGTTGTCTTTCGGACATGCATGGTTCAAATCTTTGAAATCAGTGCATACATGGATCGTTCCCTTCTTCTTATCCACAGGAACGAGGTTTGACACCCATTCGGTAAAGGGAACGGGGTAGATGAAACCGGCTTTGAGCAGTTTCTCCACCTCTTCCTTAATAGCAGCTACCTTCCTAGGGTTCACAGCACGTAAGTGTTGTTGAACCAGTTTAGCACCAGGATACGTTCTAATCTCGTGTTCAACAATGCGGGGGTCTATTCCTGGCATCTCCTCGTATGACTAGGCGAAAGCTTCTCGGATTTCTGTAAACAAGTCAGTGTAAATAGCGATCTCCTCAGGAGTGCAATCAACACTGATGTAAATGTTCTCTATCTTTCCAGGAGTGTGGGAAATTTTGATCGAAGTGGTTGGGGAAATATTGGCCATATTCCCCTCCGTAAAAACATCGTGCGACTCCAAAAGAGCCACAGGGTGAACAACCATCTCAGCTAGAGTCATCCTAAACTCCTCTTGCTCAACGAGCTCGAGGTTGGGAAGTAAATAAGAGCGATGGTGCATATCTTCCCAAGGCCTCTCACTACCACACATGGCCTCGAGGATAGCTTCATCAGATGGTAAAGTATCATCAAGGAAATCGTGGGAACAAGATGAGTTGGCTGCCCAAACTGGTAGCGTAATGGGATCTTCTTCAACTGTCTGGGAAGAAGAGAGATCCGGATCTACAGTGGTTTGTTGGATATGATCGTAAGCGAGATCCACTACAGATAAAGGCATAGCCATCTTGACATGTGCAATGTCTCCAGACGTGGAACTCGTGGATGGTAAAGTCCACGGGTCATCTAAATAGGAGGTTCGGAATAACATATTATTTGAGGGAGGAGACGCATTGTCGGTAATGGTTCCAATAAAATTCACAGGTGCAGAAATATTATAAGTTCCCATCAATGAGGGGTACATTCCAACACCTATGTTCCCAGTTGCCGGTTGAGAATCAGAAACTTGCGGGACTACAGATCCCATGGATACTGCGGAAGAAGTGCCAACAAAATCCAACTGATCAATAGTCACAATCTTGCCTTCATGGGGAAAGCAAATAACTCTAAATACAGTAGACGCGACAGCCTTCATAGCATACATCCAGTTCCGACCCAGTAAAAGGTTGTAGTTGATGGGCGCATCAACCACCTCAAATTCAATAGGCACAGACTTACCTCCCAAGGAGACAACAAGGGAAGGGATAATTCCATGCAGCGTAAAAGATCTACTGTAGAATGCAGTGACTGTAGTTCTAGATCCGAGTAGAGGAGGAGAGCTAAGAGATTTCCAACAAGCTAACGACATTACTGACGCGGAGGCACCTTCATCAACCATAGTACGTTTGACGAAGCTCTTAAGGAAAACCACCTGGATTTGGAAAGCCACGTGGTAAGGTAAGCGAGGTTGGACATCAGTAGTATCGAACTTGATAACACTAGGATTTCCCCCATCCTGAACACCTAACACACTCAAAAGGGCATGCTTCTGAGAAGGACAGGCTTGAAAAACTTCAAGAGCCGACATGGCACACGGATTTTGGCCCAAATATTCTACGATGAAATAGTTTTGGGCAGCTCAAGCATTGGGATTATGCGTGGAGCACTTGAGAACACCTTTCGGTATCCACAACATAATGGAAGGCTTCTCGATATGCAAGGAATTGTCAGGAGGAGGGGGAGGCTCATTCCCCAAATTAGGTTGTGGTGCACCATAATCGAGTTGACAAGTAGAAACACAAACCTCCGACTGAACCATATTCACACATCCATAACCACTAGTATTGGAAGAAGCCATTGCCGTTTCATTAGTACCATAACTAGTGGTGGGAGCATGCAAAGCCATGTTTTGATGATGAGGAAGGGGATCCTTCAACACAGTTGGGCTCTGTGCCAAATGCTTCGATGCTTCTTCAATTCGAGGACATAAGTGAGTAAGATGATCCTCCCCACAAAGCTTGCAAGGGAATTTCACCTTACGCCTAGGTTTACGATCCTAGTCAGCATTACTGCCTTCCCGAGAAGGGTTGGCATTCTCCTTATGAGGAGTATTATGATTGCTATTGTTATTACTCCCATTGTTTCCACCCCTACGATTATTTCTTCCCTTTTTCTTACCACCAGGTTGCTGGTTACCCGACGGTTTCATTGATTGCACATTGTGTACATCAGACGACAGAGTGGAAGTGGACAAGGTATGAACTTATCCGGGAGCAGACCGGTTTAGCGTTTTTTTTTCATTTGAGTAGCTACCAAGTCTACAGGGCGAGTGCATGCGGACCCCACAATTCCATCGGCATGTGGTTTAGGAACTGACGTGGGCTCATGTCTTGTTCTCGGTGCATCAGGAATAATGTCATACAAAATGCCAGACTGAGAATAAAGTAAATCTAACTCCTGGACTTTCAAGATAGCTTGTTCCTCAGTCACAATGTCGGACATCAAAAAATCCTTAGCAATGTATGGGAGTAGAGACTTGAGGAACCATTCCAACAGGAACTCTAGAGGAATGTTGGCTTTCACTAATCTCTTCCACCGACGCCACTCTTGAACGTGGTCAGAAATATGTGTGGCCTTATTCTTATGGAAGGTGGACAACAACTCAGTACCAGTATCATAACAAACTGACAACTGGAAATGGTATACGAAAACCAAAGCAATCTCGTTGAATCCCCTATAGGTGTTTCCGGGCAACTCCACATACCACTTCGTGGCTGCCCCCATGAGGGTGCATTGAAATAGTCATAATTGAATGGAATCATGATTCAAAGAGTTGGAGGAGCACCAAAGGTGAAATGTCGTGACATGATCTCCCGGGTCCTCACCACCTTTCCCCTCAAACTTCGGGATGTCCGAAGGGAGCTTGGTAGGGACTCGGGGCCAAGTAGGGTCGTGACACACCGGATCATTTGTGAGCTTTGAAAGATCTGGGAGATTCAAGCGTGTAAGGAACGGGAGCTGAGGCTGGAAAGCTTGATTATAAGCTTCCATAAAAGGTTGGTTAAATGGAACTGTGTTATCATATGGACCAAAAGCTTGACCATGAGGATTAAACTGCTGATAATGAGGACCTGACGGACCATAAGATTTCCCATGGCCATAAGATTGATAACCTCCCCCTGCTTGACCCATTTGAGAGTAAGCAGGTATATGTGCGTTTTGGGCACCATATTGGGATGTTGGGTGATACTGGTGGCCAACACCGATTGGGTTGTAGTAAGGGTTGCCACCATGAGTATGGGGCATGTATGTATTGTTCATAGTGGGAACCGTGTTGTAATGACCGTAATGGTATGGTATGTTCCCACCCCCAGCATTAGGATTAGCTTGAGCAGTCGTGTGGTGACCAGAAGCATGAGAAGCATCCCCAACACCAATATTGGTGTGACTAGTAGCAGGGATAGTGGCGTGATGTCCATGCGGATAGGAAGTATTCCCACCCCCTACATTAGCATTACTAGTGCCGGTAGTGGACTCAAAAGTATACGGTATGTGTCCACCCCCTTGGTTGGGAGGAAAATAATCATGCACAAAAGTAGTCCTGGGTTGACGAGTAGCGGCATGTGTATTAGCTTGTGGATGGCGAGTCGTGTTCCAAACAACGTTTCGATTAGGTTGAGTAATCCTAGGACGTGTTCCAACATTGGCATTGTTAGGAATCTGACCAGTCCCCATACTATGTGAGTGGGTGGACAACGTAGTGCCCCCAACGAGGGTAGTGCCCCAGTGGGTATAGTATGGCTAACACTTTGACTAGTACCAGCGTGACTACCAACCGTAGTGGATGGTTCGACAGTACTATGACTAGGCATACCAAAAGAGAGTGCAGTGGGGTTGATCGTAGTGTCATCATGTGACTCAGGCATCCCGTATCTATAATTACGTGGAAACGAAGGAATGAAAGGCTCGTCCTGTTCTTAATCCTCAGGTAAGTCAGGCATTCCATAAAGATAATTATTCAGATTCAAAGGATCAAATGGATATTGATCAAGTGGATTAGTCCAAACAGAACCAGGTTGAGTCTCAGGTGGATCACCTCCCCAATCCTCCTGAGGAATATGGGGATTGGAAGTATGGTCAACTCTACCTGAAGGAGTCGAAGGTTTTCCCTCAGTGTCAGGATGTGCATCCATGAATTCTTCGATGTAAGTCATGTAAGAATCCAAAGACTCAGAGGGATCCCTCCGACGTCCTCTAGCAACACGGCGTGAATGCTCGAGTGGCTTTAAACCATCCAACCGACGGGACCGGCGGAGAGTAGGGCTCCACACCACGATATCTCCAGAGAGAATATGTAATCAAAACGTCCCCTAAACGCCAACTATCGATCAAAAATAGTAAATAAAAAACACACACCTAGAGAAACTACAACCAAGAGCAGACAAACAGAGAGGCTAAATGAGCTCTCGACACTAGAGCCGGTATGTCTCACCTAGGAGAGGCTTGAGACTCCCAAACTATAGCCAGAGGTAACAGAATCAGTTATAGAGACACCCAGGCTTCACTGCGTGTACAGGGTCAAGTCCATTACATAAACACAACTGTGTTGTCCAATCCCTATCTGACTCAAGACACAAATAGCATAACCACTGCAAGCACCCTGTGCGATACCTAGGTAAGGAAACTATGGTCACCACAATATAACCAATGCTCAGGGGGATAGTCATAGGTGGGATCCGTCGTATGGGAAGGGTAGCTAAGCCCGAAGCACAAGAGGATGAACCTCCGGTACCCCCAGATACGAACAAATCTTGGATATATCTCCCACGTTCAGCCGGTATCAGAGGGATATCTCCTCAACCAACCTCCCGTGACCTAGTTCTTAACTCTAGATTGAGTAGAGCTTCCTGAGAACACCGATCTATACCATGGATTCCTCCACTCCCTGGTCAGACACCTAATGTTTCGTCTAGTAGTCTTGGATTGTTAACTCACAATGATCTATTCCAAGACTCTAAACCTATGCTAGTTGGTGTACCCTATAAATAAAATTAGTCTAATCAATTTTAATGATTAAGCGTTAATTTTAGTGGCTATGGTTACTCAAGGGATATGATCGTGAAACTAGTGATGTGTAGACTCAATAGTATGCAACATCGTCCAATTCTAGACTCATCTATCCAATAAAACAATGTCACTAATATGCAAAGTCAACCAACAATTCCGAAATAAAGATGCAATCTTTTATCTTTTCAATGCACAAGAAGAACCTAAAATGAAGGCAACAAGCACTCAATGCAAGATGCAGTACATGAAAATAAAATATTTTTGTATTTTCACTTATAAACAAGAAGGAAAATACAAAAAACTAGATGTATATTTTTGTATTTTTTCAATATAAATGGAATGAAAAAATGCAAGCAAAATCGTACTATTCAATCACTGAAGTGCCGAGAAGATCACTAAGACAACCCAGCAGATCCTAAACAGCAAGACTCAGCCAAAGGAATGAGCTCAAAAGGAAAAAACCAAGAGGCTAAATCCAAATATTGGTAAAAAACCAAGAAGGCTCAACCAAGAGAAACGAAGAGTTCTGGTCACAACCAAGGCATGAAACAGTCAAGAAAGAGGCCAACAAAGACTCAGGAACCACCAAAGCCAACCCAGCAACAACCAATAGCCATAAACCAACAAAAGCCGTAGTTACATGCTATTGTCGAAGGAATACCCGCGGGTACCCACGAGCAGTAGAGTAAACAGAGTTGGGTAGACTCAGGCAGAACTAAGCTAGCCCGTGGGTGAGGAAAGGAAAATGGGAAAATAAAGATTCCAGAGGCTCAGAAAATTCAAGTTTTCTATGGTGTATCTTAACGGCTAATTAGTGACACAGAGCTTCGATAAACAACAACTCTAATTAAGGACTAATGCTCAAAAAAATTCCCAAACATGGATGTTTTCCCCAGCGGAGTCGCCATTTCTGTATTGGAAAAAACTCACTATTGCTTGGGAATACCACAATAGACAGATGACTACCAGAAATCAACTCAATTCTCAAAACAATTCTATTATAAATGACAATGTTAAGATAATGGAGAAATGTAACCAACCTCGATCCAAATGTTTGATGTAGATCCTCGTTGGAGCTTTCAATCCATGCACTTGAAATCTGCAAATTAGTCTTGACAACCAATATCCAACAAGTACATATATTATATAAATGGAATTAACATTATCAATAACAATGGTCCATAATATCATAAGCAAATGTAACCCAATGTATAATTAACAACATTCACACCATGAATGGACGAGAATATGAGTATTTCTATTAATGAACAAGAAGAAGTACAAAGTGATATGACCTCTTGCCGACAACCAATCTGAACCAAGATCTAGATCAATCCACTTGTGCCTCCACCACTTCAATCCTCCATGAATGGCAAACTCAAGCTAGATAGGAGTTTGGAAGGTGAACATAAATGGTTCACAACTACAAGGATCAATGAGTGTAGACTCAAGATAGGGCAAAAATCCACTAGAGTTCTCTTGCTATTCTCTTCTTCCTCCCGTCCATAAGCCATATGTGCTCAATATATAGTTCTCTCAAAGGTAGGTGAAAGGACACATCGAGGTGTTACTCAGGCAGATGGAGAGCCAAAGGTCACCCAATGACCACTTTTTGGGAGTAAAAAGTAATTAATAGTGGTTTTTACCATTTTACTTGATACCCGTGGGCTATAGTGATGCAACTCGTGGGTACGTCTGCTATAAGGATGCAATAGGCGGGTAGGAATAAAAATAGGGAAAACTAGTATCTCTAAAGGATATAAGTGGATCTGAGTCACTGAAATGGATCCTACAGGCCAAATGATGCCGATGCTCACAGAGTGGAAGATTACGATGTAACATAGGGATTTAAATTTGGCTTGTCCCAAAGACAACTATCCCACACCTTTTATCGATCAGACTATAGACGAACGTGCTGGAAACAAAATATTTTCATTTATGGATGGATTCTTCGGTTACAACCAAATCTAGATAAAAGAGGAAGACCAACATAAGATAACTTTCATATGCCCTTGGGGGATCTTCGCTTATAGGGAAATGCCATTCGGCCTGAAAAATGCCATAGCTACTTTTCAAAGAGCTATGTCATATGCATTTCACGACATTAAGAAAATCGTTGAGGTATATCTTGATGACTTGGAAGCTAAATCTAAAATGAGAACTGAACATAGTGCCCATTTACAAGCCATCTTCGTGCATTGCC
Source organism: Larix kaempferi (assembly GCA_027924585.1). NCBI lineage: Eukaryota > Viridiplantae > Streptophyta > Pinopsida > Pinales > Pinaceae > Larix > Larix kaempferi. The sequence goes on from BSBM01000456.1 coordinate 17,216,300, forward strand.
GCAAGTACAACATTAGGTTAAATCCACATAAATGCATGTTTTGTGTGGACTCTGGAAGGTTACTTGGGTTCGTAGTGTCCCAAAATGGGATCATGGTCGATCCCATCAAGGTTGAGTCAATACTTCAGTTTCCTTCCCCGAGAACAATCACTCAACTTCAAAGCCTTCAAGGGAAAGCTAACTACTTAAGGAGATTTGTCGAGAATTTTGTTGAAAAAGCTAAAGGTTTCATGCATATCTTAAAACAAGATGCAATATTCCTATAGGATGACCAAGCTCAATGTTCATTTGATGAAATAAAGAAATATTTGGTCTCTACCCCAATGCTTAGTCCACCGAACTATAATAGAGACTTTCTGCTACATTTGGAAGCATCTCCTTCCACCATTGGAATGGTCTTAGCACAAGAGGACGAATCCTATCAAGAACATGTTATTTACTATCTTAGTAAGGGCCTTGTAGGTCCCAAATTGAGATATTCCTAGGTCGAGAAGATGGCCTTGGCAGCAGTCCATGTTGTCCAACGACTTAGACATTACATACTTCCAAGGAAAACAACCATAGTGGCTGAAATGAACTCCATAAGACACATTTTGTCCCGCCATATCATTGGTGGAAAATACTCAAAATAGATAGTAATTTTGCAAGAATTCGACCTCGAATTCAAAAATGCTAAAGCCAAGAAATTGTTGGCATTTTCTGAGTTAATGTCTGAGTTACCCATCGAGAAGGAGGGTACTGTATCTATTGAATCTTGGGCAGATGAGCATGTATTCCTCATTGCAACTTCTGATCCTTGGTATGGAACATTCATCATATATCTCCAAACCCAAAGGATCGATCCTCAGTTTTCTAGCATTGAACGACATCGCATTTGACACTGAGCTCAAATATACCTCATTATCGGGGATACTTTGTACTGTCAAGGAATAGACATGATATTAAGACATTGTGTAGTACACGAGGAAGATGAACAAGTGTTGAATGATTGCCATGCTGGGGCATGTGGCGGTCATCTTTCTGGGTTGGAAACTGCCCAGAAAATATTGTGTGCAGGATACTTTTGGCCTACAATTTTCAAAGATTGCATGAATGATGTCAAAAAGTGTCACCCTTTCCAAATTTACACAAGAAAAATGCGCGCACACCCTACTCCTTTACACCCTGTAGTAACCGTGGGTCCATTTTCAAAATGGGCCATTGATTTTATGATGATCAACCCACCTTCAAGTGATTGCCACCACTACACCATCATAGTAGTGGACTACTTCACCAAGTGGGCTGAGGCAATGCTTACATTCAATTGCATAGGTAAAATTGCAGCATATTTTCTATTCAATCATGTGATAGCAAGGTTTGGTGTACCCAAAGATATCACTACTGACAACGGAAGTCATTTTAGGAATTCCTTTATGGATGAACTTACAGACCGGTTAGGATTGCGGCATGACTTTTCCTTTCCATATTACCCTCAAGCTAACAGACAAGTCGAAGCCATCAACAAGGTTTTGAAAACTATGTTACAGAGGACGATTAATAAAAACAAGAATAACTGGCACTTGATGTTGTTTACTGCTCTTTGGGCTTACCGAACGACTGCTAAGACCGCAACCGGATTCACTCCCTTCCAACTGGTTTATGGAGAGGAAGTTGTGTTGCCGATTGAATGTGAAATCCCATCATTAAAAATAGCTGTTGAACTCCTACCTAGCACTTCTATAGAAGAGGAAAGGCTTCTCCATCTCCATTCTCTTGATGAAACTAGAAGGGAAGCCTCTCTAAATGTAGAAGCACACAAGAAGAGGGTTACCATGAAATATGACAAGTCTACCTGTCCCCGAGTCTTTCTTGAAGGCGATATGGTTTTATTTTATGACCAAAACCAAGATAAGATAGGAGAAGGGAAATTTGTAGCTAAATGGTTTGGCCCACTTGTCATCAAAACTATGTTAAAAAAGGGAGCTTATGAATTGGTCAATTTTGATGGGGAACCCATGTCAGAGATAAAAAATGGTCTCTATTTGAAGAAATACTTCACGTAGGCACTGATGCCTTGCACCATTTGTTGTATTATGTTGTATTCTTTGTATAAAATTTTGTACATTAGTTATTTTGGGCACACACTTATCTTGCTTGGCATTGTCACTTTGGCAGATGGCACAAGAATCTTTCACATATTTGGGATATGCGGATGGCGCCAGCCGTAGTTCTCAAAACATTTCTTCCGCTGCATTGGTCGTTTTCACACCTAATAACGAAGTTCTTAATTAAGGAGGCATTTTTCTCAGATCTGCAACCAACAATGTTGCAGAATATAGCGCAGTCATTGAGCTTCTTGTCGAGGCTATCACCCTTGGAATCCGATGAATACTCGTCAAACTAGACTCGGAATTAGTTGTATCCCACTTAAATGGTCAGTATCATGTTCGACATCCTACACTGTTTAGAAAGTTTCTACGAGTACGTCTTTCAGAGTGTCAGTTCGAGTTTATTAAATATATACACTTTCCTAGAAGTTTGAATAGTTTGGCTGATTCTTTGGCCAACTATGTACTTGATTGGCATATAAGTCATTAACATCATACCAAAAAGTAAGCATGTACATTATTTCATGGCCAATTTAATTGAACACATCATTTAAGGACATAAGTAAAACCAAAATAACCTAGCTTACATCATAATCCAAAAGGTGTGTAAATTTTGCACACACCAAAAAGAATAGTGTAAATACTTTTCCCCTTTTGATTCTTTTTCTTACAGATAACACCCAAAAAAATTTCATAAAAAATGAAAAAAATTGGAAAAATTGGAAAACATGGGAAATAGTTTCAAAATTTTCTAGTCCGACATCGAAAGTAACCCACAATTGGCAAATCAAAGAATAAAGGTTCACAGCTTCTAGAAACTCGAGCTGAAAGGGGATGCTTCCTCTCATACATCGGCTGCACTACGAATGCATATGGTAAATCATGAGTATCTCTTATCTTTTATTCATACATGTACAAAACGTATCGTTTTGAATGATAGAAAGATGCATAATTCCTCAATTTTGGCTATCTTTTTAGATATTAAATGCACATTTGAACCAGTTTCTAACTAAATTGTTGGGTAGCGAAATGGTTTTGATTTCAGGACTTAAATACTTTGACAGTTCAAACTATTTGATTCAGGTAGTTGAGACAAACCATGATTCATGATGATCTATGATTTTGGATTTTTTCACAAGACTCAAGCTGAAGTAAACCTCATTGAACCATTCCTACTTGTCCATTTCACCAAATTGGATACCCTCAATCACATGGTATTACTTCACCGTCCGTCAACACATAATCTTGCTTCAGATAGCCGACCCCGGGAGGGAACAACCGTAAGAGTGTGCACAACTAGCTCAACCCTTGTTTGTAATATGGATCTTTGCCTTGTCCTGACCCATGCCCTTGAAAAATAGGCATATGCCCATGTAACACTCGTTCCCTCCTATGTATCATAACATTCTTTATTCCTTTTTAAAATGAAAAGCATAAAAATTAAAAAACACAAAAATCCAAAAAGGGAGAGACTTGAATCACTTCATAATAAAATTTGAAGAAAACGACAACAGCCAGTCCTTGTCACCCTTGAACACAGCACACAATATTATATCCGTTGTCAGTACACCATCTACATTTTCCTTAGGAAACTGTACCAGTATTTTGAACAGATCTCCACCGATGGGTTATCCTTCCCGTCACCAATGGAGCTTTCGTTAATGCATCTGGAATTAGCAGATTTCATCAAGGTCGGTTACTCAAAGTCCTATGTTTCCAGGTGTCCATTCTACGTCGTGTTATGTGTTCAAGGGAAGTTCAAACCGAGTCAGCCATTCCTCAAATTTTCTCGACCAATCATGTCGGCTCTCCTTGTGTCAGTATATAGTGTTGGATCTCGCATTTCTACCAAATTATATTAGACTGATCTTTGTTTCATATCGGTTGATGTGGGATGCATTAATGCCCTCCTTCCGATGGATCTATTCCTATCGACATCAAACCATCATCTAGGACATGGATCTATAAACCCAAGAGTACCTTGGATCTTGCAATCATTAGTGGTAGGTTTCCTCGCAAATGACAATGGGTATACATCAATGACCCCTGATTGTTTGATTCTACAAGTGTTCAACTTCAAAACATCTATTTACAATTGCTAGTTTGTACTTAGTACCTTAGAGTCCATCATCATTATCGGTGGGTCTCTTCGCATCTGTTAACGGTATACATCAATGACCGGTAATCAGATGGTGTTTTATTATGCTCGACATCAGATCATTTATTCACATGATATAAAATCATACTATCATTGGTTTGTATTGAAGACCTTGGGAAAAACAGTTGTATCACTCATCGATGCACTTTCCAAGCTGTGCAAGATTAGATTGCCATATCAGAAGTTCGATGAAGACCTTGTTCTCGCACTCATCAGAGTGCATGTTTACACTTCTGAAAAATTTACTTTTGACATGGATCCATTGTGTATTGTTCATAGCCATTCTTGTTTACTGCTGAGCATGGGTATGCCTGCCTTAGGAAGATATTATATATTTGAGAAATTGCTATGTTTGACATGCAGGTGTGATCCTCAATCCTGCACCCGTGAGTTTTTCCTTTCCTCATCCTTGCTTTGAACGATAAAGAGTATTAGTATAAAGAGTATCAGTATACAGAATATAAATTTCAGTAATGTATTTCGGCCCTTAGCTCTGCTTCGGACCTCACACTAGGGGGCATCTCTTAAAAATCAAATTAAAACCATTAGTCATGTGACAAAAGAAGCATATTTTTACTATGCGCCTGCAACATGAAGACATAACACAAGTACATTTAGAGACAAATCCTCTTTGATCTAATCACTTCTCCCATAAATGGAAGGATTAGGTGAAGAAATCAAGAACCTAAGGAGACCAATTTCAGTGATTGAACCGCTCATAAAAGGTCCAAAAATAAGCTACACCAATCAAAAAGTGAAGAGAAATGTATTAAAGTGCATTAATTGTGCTTAAAGTATGCTAAGTTGTGCAAAAAAACCTAAAAACTATGGAAAAGTGGGTTTTTGAGTGAAAATGATCTAAAATAATGAAAAAGAGCAATCCCATATTGAAAAGAGAAATTTGATAGCACACTTCCCAATGCTATATAAGAAAGGAATTTGGGGCATTGTAGAGAGGAGAAAGGAAGAGCAAAGGCATGCTGAAGAGATTCTAAAGGAGGAGGAAAAGCTCAATTTCTTCAAAAGCAAAGGTGGAGAAAGGAAAGCTCATGGCAATGGAGGAGGGATTCACACCAAGATCCATGGTAAGGATGTACCTCTTCATTGTTTTGATATGAAATGATTCAAGTTTGTTCCATTTGAATGTTTGAATGTTGTTTATCATGTATGATTTAGATTTTCAAATGGCATTAGATCTTAGCTTTGATTATCATGTTTGATGAATGGATATAGATCTTATTGATAACTTGTGATAATCATTTTCATTTGCTGACATAGAAGCTCACCAATTCTTAATAAGATAGATTGATGATTTGCATATCTAACCCCCTGTAGCTAGGGTTTTACCCCTAGCTTGTGCAAATGAGCACCTACTAAGGAGAAGGGACTCCTTAGTAGCAGTTCAGTAAATGTAAATTATTATGCTAAAACAGAAATGTAAACTACTTTAAAACATGTGCATGAAACATAAACAACAAGATGTAAATAATGGTTTTTGTATTAATATTACCTCCAATGTGAAGGTTGGTGAAGCTCTTGCAATGTCCAAGAGGGTTGCTCCAAGCTCCAATGTGCTCCTTCTCTTTCTCCAATGGTGGAAATGGGCCAAAAGGGGCTCTCAAGGTGAAAGTGGCTCAATGGTGAGCTAGGGTTTCAAGAGAGATTTTGGCAGAGTAAGGGTATACTTGATTGTGGATGTGGAATAAGGGGTCTCCATCACCTATTTATAGTTTTTTGGTGGTGGAGTGCTGGCCCATGGTTTTGGGAACCATATGGTTTAGTGCAGTTGTATAGGGTTTTTTCCTCCTTTTCCTCATTATTTTATATTTTTTATTCCCTTTTTAGAGGGATTTTGCTATTTTAGAGGAATTTTGGATATTTTTGGAGGAAAAATGGGGTTTTTAGCCTTTTTGAGGATTTTTTGATGGTTTTGTGGCCTTTTGGAGGCATTGTAGGCCTTTTGGAGGCTTTTTAGTGGGATTTTTAGGGTTTTTAAGGGAAATATGGTAGGAAAATGGACAAATGAGCCACATAATGAGGTAGATGAGGTAGTGAACACTTTTTGGGTGTTAACACCCCCTACTAGCAAACTACTTCATATATTATCAATAATGAAAACAAATGCTCATCTAGGAAAACTTGTTATACAGGTGAGGTGTCACTATCAGTGGTAATCCTAGAGAGGAAATCCACAACAACATTTTCCTTCCCAGGTTAATCAATAATAGTGATGTCTAATTCTTGTAGTAATAATACCCACCTAGTAACTCGAGCACTTGTAATAGGTTTATTTGCTAAATATCAGATGTTCTAGTGATCAATATACACAAAAATAGTGTAACCAATTATGTAGTTCCAAAACTTATTGATTGCATAAATGACAACAACAAATTCCTTTTATGTTACCATATAATTTGACTAAGAGGGGGTAAAATTCTTGCCAGTGTAACAAATGGCATAAGGATTCTTTTCTTCCTCATGTCCCAATACAAATCCAATAGTAGTGTCGTTGGCATTCAAAGAGACGTGGAAGGTTAAGGTCCAATCAGGGCCATGCAAAACATGGGTTGTAGATAATCATTCTTTTAATCCCGTGGAAGTATATTGGCAAAGTTTAGTCCTTAAAAATTCTACAAATTTAGAAAGAAGCAAAAATAGGGGAGATGAAATTATATTATAGCATGATTTTACACACTGTATGCAACATGCATTGATGACCTACCATGTCTAGACTCATATTAACCCTCTTTCTCAGTAAAACCCCTATCAATCACATTTTTGTTGATGTACGCATATCACTAGCACTACAACATGCGTATACGTAGGCTACTCCATTATTGCCCACGTACATTGGGTTCCATGCTCAAAATTAAAATTATTTCAGGTTTTTCGTTCCCAAGTAACGACCATTTTGATCCTTGGCCTTCCATATGCTGGAAAATGCTCTGATTCGACCCTCCACCTCATTTGAGGGTTATATATTGAGCCATTGTCGAGCATTTGAGGGAGGATAAATTAGAGAGAAAGTAAACTATATAGGAAATTTTCCCCATTACCATTTCCTTGTGTCTGCATCTCTTTTTCCTTGCTTGTTTGAACTATTTTATGTTCATCCCCGAAGCTCTTCCATATCTTGTGAAGGAGGAACCCAATTACTACTTGAACTTGTGAGCTTTCCTTTGCATGGAGGATTGAAGTGGAGGAGGCCTAGGTGGATGAACTTAGTCTCTTGGTTCCGACGGGTTTCCAGCAGAAGGTTATCACTATGTACTTATGTTCATTACATTAATATAAATACTCTTTTCTCGTCCAATTCATGTTGCAAATGTTTATGTTATTCTAATTGGGTATATTTGTTTAATATGTTAATGGAATATGCTAGTTTATATGCTAAAAATTTATATATATTCTACATGCTCATATATTTTGGTTGTTGAGGACAAGTTGTAGGTAAGGAGCACTAGATTGCAATCTCAATGGTGGTGTTTTTCGAACATCCGATTGAGGTAAGAGTTTTCTCCTTGTTGGTTTCATTTCATATTTATATATCATACTTGAGAATTGAGTTGGCTGCATGTCGAATCATATTTATATGGCATTCACAGTCACCATAGAAATCCTCTTACTCATTTGATTCTAACTCCACACAATCATGATAAAATTCACCTACACACACTACTGGTACCATTCCCACTTCCACCAACATCCTTGACACTATCATCCCCACCCTTGGTGGCGAAAGCATCCCTCATTCAAGAGGAGGAACCACTGTGAGTGGTTCCACCAGTGGAGCTACAACCAAAACCATCTTGGTCCCTCCACCTTTTACCCTAATGCAAGCCTTCAATTTATGGTTATTCTCAACATCCTAGACTTGGAGAGACCAACCAATGAACCAATCCATCCTGATCGAAACTGGCCTCCCATTGTTACCAAACTCCCTTCAAACATCCCTAAGTTTGAGGGGAAGACATGTGAGGATCCTTAGAACCACATCATGTCATTCCACCTATAGTTCTCCTCTAACAACATTGTAGATTATTCTATCTGGTTGTGCCTATTTAAGAGAACCTTAACTGTGTCATAGCTAAGTGGTACATTGACCAACCCCATGGGACACATCCCAACTTTGTGTCCTCGGCCTCCAACTTTATGCAATTTTTCTAGATTCCCATCTATTACAACAAGGGAGTAGAAATACTTCTACCCTTCCAATATAACTCCTCCACACATATCATGGTTCACATCCATGAGTGGCATCAGCGTTGAAGTCTATGCAAGATTAAGCTCGATGATAGGATATTTTTGTATTGGTTTCCGAAATCCATCCTCCCCGCGATAGCTAAATATGTGGCCTCTGAGTTCCCACAGACTGAGGAAGAATTTCACGTCCCCTCCCATCGATCCAACGCAAGGGAGAGAGTATGACACTAAAACTGGGCTATTATGCTTCTCAGCCCCATCATAAAATGTATAGATTCATAAAAACATAATGCATATATGTGGAGATGCATGATTAAATTTGACACATCGGAATAAAGATTCTACTACACATACATCTAGCATGCATTCAACATATTCATAATAGTCATCAAATAAATACACTACAGACCTAACACAAGAGAGTACTTGTCTTGAAATGAAGTAGTCATGAGCAACTGGCTATGCAACTGCAACGTTCCACCCAACCATAGGCCAGTTGTGCTCATCAACCTCTCAACACAAATGCCACTCCCGAGCTGGGAATGATTTCCAAAAGGAAAGGGAACCTACCAACTCATCCATAGACAAAATATACACCACAAATCAGCCAAGCCAGTCCATAGTTGGGTTTATTAGGCTACTAAGGCAGTAGAAAGGAAGAATTGCTAAGCTAGTGAGCTCAACCATAGAGATGTTGGTACCTCTACAAGATCTAGCTAGCTTGGTACCCACAATACATACACACCCAACACAAGGCAGTATTCTCTTCACTGCTACATGTGTCCCTCAGTCCATACCTTCCCTTCTAGTGCTCTCAGGGTGTGCATAGAAAAGTAGTGAAAGCCCTTTGATCTTTAGTAAAGTTACACTCTTCACTAGGTTTATCAAGCCAATTCCGAATCCTCTTCTACCCTTTGGTTGCTTACACCCAATTCAATCAAAATCAAGGGATACATATAACCCAAGCCAAAGCTATATTTCAAACACACATATTTACACAATTGTTGGGCATGAAGAAAAACGTTTTAACTATGGGATGCCCAAAATGCGATTGCCATGGGTTTTCCCAAATCGTGGCACAACAAAAACGAATTATGGGATGGAGAAATAACCATGAGTAGGAAAACGATTTCTCCCACAACTATGTGAGCATTCAGTGGGACAAAACAGCCTCTATGGACCCCCAAATCGATTTCCCCTTATTTCCCACTATTCTGCCACACAAAAATGACTTCCTAGCTGTGGAAAAATGATGTAAAATGAGGGGAAAACGTGAGGGAAAACACCCAGCTAGCCCAGAACCCGTGGGAGAGAAAAAATGATGGATGAATAATGTATGGGGAAGCAATTTCATGTGTTTTTTCTTTCCCAAGGAGCCAAACATGATTTTAAAAATTGATGGCTTTCCCATACACGAAATTGGGCAGCCATACCTCTGCATTCCCAAAGCATTAACTACCTCAGCCAACTCTTGGAAGAATTAAATGATTGGGTGCATATATCAAAATGGGTAGTTGAGGGTTTATGGGTTCTCTCATTGATACTTGGGTTGATACTATTGGCTCAAGGGTTTGAATATTTTTTGTCCCTATTCCTTGTAAAAATCATGCCCCCATATTCTTGTTGCATTGTCTAGCTAGTAACGGATATTTTATTAAAATGCATATTTACATGATGTTGTAATTTCTATTGTGATTGGATAGCATGAGAACCATATCCATCTATTTTTAATTTACGATACATAAAACACTAAATCGATGGCGGGGCCTTGGCCTTGAGCTCCTCACCACGATTTTGTTAGGGTTAACCTTGACTCGGGATTGAGTCAAACTTGGTTAGGTCTAGCACATGTTTTTGGGAACGTGGTTTGTTGTAGCCCATGGTATTGCCCCATGGTATTGCATGTATGAAAGCCTTTATAAGGCTTGAGGAGGCTCCATTGAAAAGTGGCCTGGAGGTGAGCGGGTGAGCTCACTTGGCCCGGATGGTCGGTTTGGCCATGTAATGAAGATCTTCATTGGGTGTTGGTTTTCCCCGCATGGGGTTTCCAGGGTAAATCATGTGTCTCTATTATGTGATTACTTGTATGTTTATTTCTCTCGTAATTATGTGTATGCTCGTCTATAACCTAACAAGTGGTATCAGAGCCAAAGGTCTATTTGGCAGTTAAACCCGCAGGAAGCTAGGGTTTCTGGTTCGAGTGGGAGCAATGGAAGAAGAAGGAAAGTTTAAGGTCGAGAAGTTTAACGGCCAAAACTTCGGGTTATGGAAGATGCAAATGGAGGACTATCTGTACCAGAAGGATCTATACCTACCGTTGGGAGGAAAAGCAAAGCAGCCGACGACTATGAAGGACGAAGAATGGGTGGTTCTTGACAGAAAGGCTCTGGGAACAATACGGTTGAGCTTGGCTTCGTCGGTGGCTTTCAATATCTCAAAAGAAACGACAACAGAGGGTTTGATGAAAGCATTGGGTAAGCTGTATGAAAAACCCTCGGCTTCCAACAAGGTATTTCTAATGAAGCGTTTATTTAATATGAAGATGTCTGAAGGTGGATCTGTTACTGATCATTTAAATGAGTTTAATACGGTTACAAATCAGCTAAGTTCTGTAAGTGTGAACTTTGATGATGAGGTTAGGGATCTTCTAATCTTGTGTTCATTGCCAGAAAGCTGGAATAGCTTGGTCATGGCTGTAAGTAACTCTGTCTCTGGTTCAAACACCTTGAAATTTGATGATGTTATTGGTGTTATTCTTAGCGAGAAAATGCGAAGAAAAAGCACAGGTGAGACATCAGGAAATGCGTTGACCATGGAGAGCAGAGGAAGACAAAAGGAGAGAGGAAAGAGCCAAGGTAATCATGGAAAGTCTAAAACGGGCAGATCTAAGTCCAGACTGGGAAAGATAGAGTGCTGGAACTGTGGAAAGAAAGGACATCTGAAGAAAGACTACAAATCTCTAAAGAAGAAAGGAGATGCACAGAAGGAGACTACCCAGGAAGCAAATGTAGCAGGTGATGTGTTACAAGATGCTTTGATTCTTGCATTAGATAATACTAGTGATTATTGGGTAGTAGATTCAGGAGCTTCATGTCATGCTACACCCCATAGGAAATACTTTCATGAGTATGTTCCTGGCGATTTTGGACATGTTTTATTGGGTGATGATGAGCCATGTAAAATTGTTGGAATGGGTAAGGTATGGATAAAAGTTAAGAATGGAACTGATTGGTTGTTGAAAGATGTTAGGCATATTCCTGCTATGAAAAGAAATCTGATCTCAACAGGGCAGTTGGGAGATGGCGGCTGTCTATCTACGTTCGGAGAAAAGTGGTGGAAGATCACTAAAGGATCAATGGTGATAGCAAAAGGAGACAGAGTAGGTACGTTGTATTTATGTCCTCATAATACTGACCATTCTATCTCTTTAGATTCCACAGGAACAGATACAGCATTGTGGCATCATAGGCTTGGCCACATGAGTGAGAAGGGGATGCAGATTCTCCACTCAAGGAAGTTGCTGCCGGATTTGAAGCAGGTAAGTTTGGAATTCTGTGAAAACTGTGTTTATGGAAAACAGAAGAGAGTCAAATTTCTCAGGGTTGGGAAACAGAAGAAGAATGAAAAATTAGAGCTTGTGCATACAGATGTATGGGGACCAGCTCAGGTACAATCTCTTGGTGGCTCTCATTATTATGTTACATTTATTGATGATGCAACTAGAAAAACTTGGGTTTATTGCATTAGACAGAAATCTGATGTGTTTGCTACTTTTAAGAAGTGGAAAGCTTTGGTTGAGAATGAGACAGGAAAAATATTGAAGTGTCTCAGATCTGATAATGGAGGTGAGTACTGCGGCAAGGAGTTTGATAGTTACTGTTCATACCAAGGGATTCGTAGAGAGAAGACAGTCCCAGGAACACCACAGGAAAATGGTGTGTCAGAAAGGATGAATAGAACGATCATGGAGCGTGCAAGGTGTATGCGACTGCATGCAGGGTTGCCCTTACAGTTTTGGGCGGATGCTGTAAATACTGTTGTTTATTTAATAAACAGAGGACCTTCAAGTGCTTTGGATGGTGGTATTCCAGAGGAAGCATGGACAGATAAAAAGGTAAACTACTCATTTCTGAGAACGTTTGGTTGTGAAGCATTTGTCCATATTGATAAATAAAATAGAACAAAGCTTGAAGCTAAATCCAAGAAATGTACCTTTATTGGATATGGGGTTGATGAATTTGGTTATCGTTTATGGGATTATGAAAATAACAAAATCATCAGGAGTAGAGATGTGATATTCAATGAAAAGGTCATGTATAAAGATCAGTTGCAGGGAAAGAAACAGGAAAAGGAAAGCACAGAGTACATAGTGCTTGATGAAGTTAAAGAAAATGAAGTTCCGAAGGTGCCAGAAAATCAAGAGCAGCAGCAAGTACCTGAAACTCCTGCAACTGTAAGAAGATCTACCAGGTTAAGTAGACTCCCTGAACGATACTCTCCTTCAATGTATTATTTATTGATGACTGATTCTGGTGAACCAGAATGTTATGAAGAAGCAATGCAGGTGGAAACTAGAAAGAAGTGGGAGCAAGGCATGAATGAGGAGATGGACTCATTGGTTGGAAACCAGACTTGGGATTTGGTTAAGTTGCCTGCTGGTAAAAGAGCATTGCAAAACAAATGGATTTACAGGTTGAAGGAAGAAGAAGGAGGTAAGAAGCGGTACAAGGCCAGACTTGTTGTAAAGGGGTTTGCACAGAAGAAAGGTATAGATTTTGATGAAATATTTTCTCCTTTTGTTAAGATGACTTCAATTAGGACTATCTTAAGTCTAGTGGCTGTAGAAGATTTGCATCTTGAACAGTTAGATGTAAAAACAGCCTTCCTCCATGGGGATTTGGAGGAAGAAATATATATGCAGCAGCCACAAGGGTATGAGGTCAAAGGTAAGGAGGATATGGTATGCAGGTTGAAAAAGAGCTTGTATGGCTTGAATCAAGCTCCAAGGCAATGGTATCTAAAGTTTGACAGGTTTATGACAGAACAAGGTTATAGTAGATGTCATTCTGACCACTGTGTTTATTTCAAGAAGCTAGACAATGGAAGATATATTATCTTGTTATTGTATGTGGATGACATGCTTGTTGCAGGGTCTGACATGCAGGATATAAATGTACTCAAAAGGAAGCTAGCTAATTCATTTGCGATGAAGGATTTGGGTGCTGCAAAGCAAATCCTTGGTATGAGAATAATGAGAGACAGGAAAAATCGCAAATTGACATTGTCTCAAAGTGAGTACATACAAAAGGTGTTGGAGAGGTTCAGAATGCAGAATGCAAAACCTGTAAGTACACCTTTGGCTAGCCATTTCAGTCTAAGTAAGGAAATGTGTCCCAAGACACAAGAAGAGATAGATTACATGTCCAAGGTTCCCTATCAATCAACAGTTGGCAGCTTGATGTATGCCATGGTGTGCACAAGACCAGATATTGCACATGCAGTGGGAGTTGTGAGCAGATATATGAACAATCCAGGTAAAGAACATTGGAAGGCAGTACAGTGGATTCTCAGGTATTTGAGAGGTACTACCACTGAGGCATTATGTTTTGGAGGTTCAGAAACTGTTCTACAGGGATATGTTGATGCAGATATGGTAGGTGACAAGGATAGCAGGAGGAGTACCACAGGGTATGTGTTTACTGTAGGTGGAACAGCAGTAAGCTGGATTTCGAAACTACAGAAGGTTGTTGCAGTTTCAACAACAGAAGCAGAGAATGTTGCCATTACAGAGGCTAGTAAAGAGATGATTTGGTTGCAGAGGTTTATGGAGGAAGTGGGTAAGAAGCAGAAGGATAGCATACTGTATAGTGACAGCCAGAGTGCCATTCATCTTGCAAAGAACTCAACATTCCATTCCAGGACTAAACATATACAGCTCAAGTACCATTTCATACGCTCTGTTCTGGAAGATGAACTGTTAAAGTTGGAAAAGATACATACTAGCCAGAATCCTGCAGACATGTTCACAAAGGTAGTGACCAGAGAGAAACTGAGTTCGTGCTCGGTTTCAGTTGGCCTTCTAGCATGAAGGTGAAGAGGAGAAATTTGCCAAGTCCAAGTCCAGCAAGTGCAGCAGCGGTGGAGTTGTTGTGATCAGTCTCCAAGTGGGAGATTGTTGGTTGTGGAGTCAGATCTTCTAGTCTCATAGATGATATTGTATTAGTCATGTTTGTACCCCAGTTCTATATGATATGTAGGTGGACTGTACACTCACCCCAGTGGGGGGGTGTGGGGGGGCATTGCCCCCCCACGGGGTTCCAGGGGGGACCATCCCCCCTAGTTGGGGGGTCTGGGGGCAACGCCCCTGAAGAAAATTTTTTGGGGCTGTTTTCGCCAGCTGTTTTGCGGGCCCATGGTTTTGGGTATCCCGTGGTATTTTCCCATTGTATTTCCCTTATAAAAGAAGGACATTGTAATACGGCTAGGGTTGATGTATTAGGTTTTATGCATTGTAAAGATCTTTGAGATCTGGAGAGAGACTGTAAAACAGAGAAGAGGAAGTGCAGCGGTTGTGCTGCAGGTTGTATCCCTTCGACTTGCTGGACGGTAATAATAATAAGGACTGGCAAATTCAGTGTGGACGTAGCCCAAGTTGGGTGAACCACGATATATCTGTGTCTCTCTTGTAATGTGTATGTGTGATTATATTTGCATTTCTGTTTATTGTTATTGCTCTGCGATCCTGTTTTTCTAATAGATTTTATAACGATATTTACGTAATTTGCAATTTTTAATGCAATAGGGTCAAAATCAAGATATTACAATACATCAGAGATCACGGGCTTATAGGAAAAATTTTAGGGTTTTGGCCATAAAAAAAAGACCTAATCCAATGGATTTATATATGGTTGAAGCCGAAGGGCCACTTTGAACTTCACCTCAGCCCAAAGGGATTTTTTATTGTTACCTTCAAGAGCCTAGAGGACCAAGACCAAATCTTTGAAAACGGAACCTACTTCTACAACTCTGCAGACCTTTTCTTGAGAGACTAGATGGAAAAATTCATCCCCGATAAGGAAGATTTCACCTTTGCACCAGTATGGATATGCTTGTACTCTCTTCCATTAGAGTTTTGGCTGTCGAAGACATTGTGAGGGATTGGAAACACCCTAGGTAAGTTTGACAAAACTTTTGAAGCAACAAAAATAGGAAGATGTACCTCATATGCTAGAATTTGTGTTTATATGAATATTTTGCAAGCCTTACTGGGGAAATATTCCTCTCGAGGCATGATGATAAATGGATCCAAACCATAGACTATGAACAAATACCTTTAAGGTGCTGAAAATGTCATTTTCATGGACATGTTTTTAGAAACCACCCTCTCAACCAACTGGAAAAGCCCTTGGATCATGATATGAATCATGACATGGAGAACTTCATCCTGGTGCACGGAAGAAGGCAGACGACACATAAGAAAATGGTAGGCAACTTAGGGAAAAAATTTGCTTCCAGAATCAGTTTGAAAATATCCCAGCTGACCCAGAAGCAAATCTAGAAGGAGAAGCAGAGGAAGAAAAGAAACAAGATCCACAATGTAATGAAGAGGGAAAAAGCAGTGACAATCAAAACATGCAACTTGAATCAGTCCGAGAATAGATCGTGGAAGAGCCTCAAAGAACAATCCATCCCCAACAAAAGGAAGATATTGTGATGGAGGAGAGAGAAAATACTGACTCAGAAAATGATGACAATGATTTAGTAGGTCTGAATCTAGAGAGAATCATAGATGCTTGTCGTAAAAGGGAATACCATGTGGTTGCAATGGAATAATTAACAAAATTTCACAAATTTTTTCTCAACTCTAGAGCGGGGGAAGTAGCCCAAGTGAAATCAAATATGGGTATTGACTAGGGCCCCAACAAGCCCATAAAAAAATTAGAAAAATGACAAGAAGAATGGTAGAAAACCAAAAAACATTTAATAGAGGATTTTGGGCACATAATGGTAAATTCATGTCAGATGGAGGTGCTCACATGCACCTTCACCCCTATCAACCCCAAAATATAATCCAATGAAGATAAAATCATGAAATATTAGAGGTATAAATGGCAGGAGCAATCAGAGGCTCTTGCGGAAAATGATAATGGATGAACATTTGTACATTATCCTTCTTCGAGAAACAAAATTATGAGGATAAGAATCTAGCGCCTTCTCCCACGCTACTGGAGGGGTGGGAATTTCATCGCGAATGATGCAAAAGGAAATCTTGGAGGCCTAGCCATCATTGGGAACTTAAGTTCAATGGATATCAAAACTTCCTTCTCCACCCCTTGGATAATCTCCATCAGTTACAAGCTTTTAGAATCAGGGCTCTATAGCATCCTAACTGATGCTTACGAGACTCAAATGCTACAGGAAAGACTTTTTTTCTTTCAGAGCATCAACCATAATAGGGAGATCCCAAAAGATCACTACTGGATTCTGGGAGGAGATTTCAACATGATCACTTCTCTCAGTGATAAACAGGGAGGTATCAGATAGCTAGAAAGGGACAGTGAAGCCTTCAACAATACAATTAAAGATATGAAGCTGATAGATCTAAACACGGTCAATGGAACTTCCACATGGATCAATAGATGCGCTGGATCCCAACATGTATCATGCTGCTTGGATTGCTTCTTGGTAAGCGACTCTCTCTTCATGTCTGGGATAGTCTTGGAAGCTTCCATTATCCCTCTCTGGCTCGAATCACTGGCCAATTTCCCTCTCACTGGACATTGGCGACCCTATTCTTCTAAAACTCTTATGCTTTGAGAAATTTTGGCTCAACAAAAAGAGTTCAGGATAATTTTAGCACATGGTGGGAGGAATCCTCCATCTAAAGAGGCTCTCTCATGTACCGTTTCCAACATAAGTTGAAGAAATTAAAGCAAAAAATAAAACACTGGAACAAAACAAGATTTGGAAACATTTTCCAAGCTCAAAGGGATGTGGACCTGCAAATGAAATGATTTCAACATGATATTGTTTCTCAGGGATGCATATATGAGCTTATTAAGAAGGAAAGAGTCATGTCACAACAAATTATGGAGCACAATGCCCAGGAAGAAACCCTCTGGCGACAAAAATATCGTGTTCAATGGATAAAAGAGGGAGAACACACCACAAAGTTCTTTCATCAATCAACCATCCAACGCGGGCACATCAATCACATCAACAAGATGAAAAATTCATAGGGGGGGATGGTCACTGCTAGAAAAGAGATTGAAAAGGAATTAGTGGACTTTTACAAAGAGCTTCTGACAGAGCTTAATCGAGACCAAGGGGAATCCATTCAAAGGATCACTCTATAAAATACATTCATCCATGAGGAAGTGTGGAAACTTGTAGAGGAATCGATAAAATCCCAAGATGTCTTCACTGTGATCAATGCAACTTTCCTTGCAGTCATTCCAAAGAAAGACAAATCTGAGGACCCAAATAAGTTTAGGCCAATATCTCTTTGCAATGTCATCTACAAAATCATAACTAAAGTCATAGCGATTCGCTTGAAGCGCCTTTTTTCGAACCTCATCTCACCAGAACAAATGGGATATGTGGAAGGAAGACATATTATGGATAGTTTCATCATGACACACAAAATGATCCATTCTCTTTGGACCATGTGCACACCAAGTATGCTCATCAAACTAGATCTCTGAAAGGATTTTGATAAAGTAAGTTGGAAATATATGAGAGAGGTCTTGTAGGATTTTGGTTTTGATAATATATGGATCAATTGGATCATGAAACTCACCTCCTTGACCTTATTCTCTATCCCTTTGAATGACTCTCCTACAAACTCCTTCTCACCCTCAAGAGGTATTCGCTAGGGTGATCCACTTTCTCCTTTTCTCTTTATCTTAATTGTTGAGGGACTCAGCAGGAGAATCAAAGAGGCTATCCTTTATCATTCTCTAATCGATTTCCCTCTTCACAATATGACGCCTCCACCCACTCACAGTCAATTCGTATATGATACCCTTCTTATGGCTCCCCCCTCTATTAAAGAAGCTACCACCATTCAATCCATCCTGAATGACTTGTGTGAAACCTACGGAACCTCCATCAATAAAGCTAAGTCTCAAATTTTCCTTTTCAATACACCCCTTTCCATTTAGTGTCATATCTCTAGACTTATGGGATTATCCAAGATCACCCTTCCATCCAAATACCTAGGAATCCCCTTGATTGGAAATGCCCTTAGGAATAGTTCTTGGGAGGATATCTTAACCTCCTTGGAAAATCGTCTTTCCTCCTGGACCTATCGTACTTTAAATATTCCACGTCACTTAATTCTCCTCAAAATTGTTCTTCAATCCACACCCATTTATCTCTTCTAGGCTCCGTCAACACCAAAATTCGTCCTCGAGAAAATACACAACATCCAGAGAAATTTTTTATGGAGCGGAGTAGGTAATGGTAAAATGCGGGCTCTCGTCAAATGTATGGATCTCTACACTCCCAAAATCTCAGGAGGCTTGGGTCTGAGATATCCTGAGATATTAAACTAGGTAATGAGTGCAAAAGTGTGGTGGAGATGGATCAATAGGATGAATGATAGCTAGGCCAAGCTATGGAGAGCGAAATATCCTCCTAATGCAGTCGATGTCGATCTTACCCACTGGGACCTCCAACATAATGGATCGTAAATATGGAATGCGGATTGGAAACACAAGAACCTTATTTGTAACCATCGTTTTTGGGAAGTGCGATATGGAATAGATTCCCACTTATGGGATGACTCATGTCATCATATCCCAGGCCTACAACTGGACGATTCTTTCCATGAAGTTATGATGACATAGACGGTTCCCAACACCACCAGATCCATCACTACTGGTGTTATACCTCAAATTATCACACTGTGTACCATTGAGAGTCTTCATTTCATATCACCATGAGAAACATGATTTTTATGCCTCCTAAGGGTGTTAGGACCCTTTGTCATCATGTTGGTCCCTTCCCTAGTCACAGTTGGACGAAAATCCAACAACTCATGGGTTGAAAACCACTTGACCTAACCCATTTATGAGCCTCCTAGAGATATTTCCGTGCCTTGCTAGTGGTGCAAGGCACGAAAATTCCTTATTTTCGTGTTATGCATGCCTATGGGGGTGCAAAAATTGCAATATTTTCGCGCTTTGCTCAGTTATAGGGGAGCGAAAATCCTTGAATAGCCATTTTCCTTAGATCTTGGATTTTGGATTTCGAGGAGATTTTCATGGGATGAGGTTCCATTCAAATCCTCTATCACATTCCCTCCTTGGCATGTTTGATATCCTTGATATACATCTTACTCTCTTAGATCCATCATTTTATCCTAGTGGTTGACCTTCCCAAATTATACTTGAGGACCATCCATGAGCTAGGGGGTGATCTTGGAAACACCAAACTTATGATCCTATGAGTCTTGCAAGGGTGATGTTGGAGAGATTGGAAGGATGTGTTGCTACTTTGTACATCAAGGTATAACATTGTAATCAGCTTCTTCTGGCTTTCTTATCATTAATATAACTTGGCCTATTCCTCTCATTTTCATGTCTTTAATGATAAATGCATGAAATTGTCTATGTTTTTATAGTTAGATATTTGTTTATACATATATTCCTTTGGAGAAGGTGTTGTCTTCCCTTTGTGAACAGGTTCATAAGTCCATAATCAAAGGCTAGAGCTGGAGCAACCTAGGAGTAGCAAGGACAACCATCAGAGTGAAGTATGCCATCTACCTACTTTGTCTTTCCATAGCTTGTTAGCTGATGTGTGAGCTAGATCTATGAGGACTATAGTGTTTATTTGTTTCCTTTCTATCATGGATTAAGAATCTAGAGACTTAGTTTTGTCCATGAGAGAGTTTAACTATCCATAGGAAGAATTCTCTACTACAAAAAGTGGCGACCATATTGGGGATTTTCCCTAGTTTCACCTTTGATTGCTTGTTTGGATCATTACATCCTCTCTTAAGTGTTGTTTCACATCACTTTAAATCCTCTTTAGTCATCATTGAGGACTATCTTGAACCTAGCACTTCATCCATGTTCGGATCTAGGAATTAATTTTCAGTTTTTACACCTACAGGAAAATTTTCGCTTCCCCAAAACACCTTGCAAAGCGAAAATTCCATATTTTCGCACCCCTACAGTGTTCCAGAACGTGAAAATTTCCACATTTTCGCTACCCCCACAGTGTTCTAGGGCACAAAAATCTCATATTTTCGCTCTGTCTTGGTCTGTACAGGGGCGGAAATCCTCTGTTTTTGTTTTTTTTGGGAGTTTTGGTTGTGGTTTTCCTTGGTTTGTTGGTTCATGGATATTTTCCTGACCTCTTGCTTTTTGTTAGGAGCTGTAAGTGCTCTTGCATCCACAGTTTGAGTGCATGTTTGTTTTCATTTTTAGGAATTGTTTGCACTAGATTTGATTAAAATAAACATCAAATTTGAAAAAAAATTCCCCCTCATGGCCATGAATCATGTATCCTACAATCGTTTTGACCCATATTAAGGTTTTAAGATAATTTTTGGTTTGGAGTGATTGGCTTGTTTTAAAAGACTTGAAAAGTGTGGGATATCCATGTATTTTTTAGCCTCTTTTCCTTGGGTTGTGCATCTTGTTTCCCTTACATGCTGAGCTATCTAATGATTGTTGGAAAAGATTGATGCTTTGTGTCAACTTTAGTTCAAATAAAATCTTTATTTTGTCCTTCTTTTGGTAGATTCACAAATTGGAAAGCATAAACATTCTTCTTTCTTTAATTTGATCATTTGGCATTCTTGTTCTTACATTCATAAGAAGAAGAAAGGCTTGTTTCATATTTGTGTGAATTTGAGTTAGACAAGATTATTGAGTCTTTTTCTTTGTCTTGCACTTGATTGGAAATGTTTGTGGAATCTTTATTTCCATAGCTTAGATGTGTCTTTTTCGAGTTTAAAGAGATAGGAAACGGATTATAATTTTTGCATTCGTTACTGAAGAAAGATATATTTTTGTCACTTTAGGATAGTTTGGGTATGGTTTTCATGATTGGTTATCATTCATTAAAAAGCTAAAATGCATTTGCATTGGGTTGTACATATTGGGAACGAAAATAATTCTTCCTTACTTTAGCTAGAAGTTCATTGAAGGAAAAAGACTTGCATAATTCATCCATAGTTGCATGGTTTGAGTCAAGTCTACACAGCATCCAGTTGCACTTCCATTTACCTGATTGAGTAAGACAACAAACCACTAAAATTTATCTCCCTAACTCAAGACATCTTAACCTCACTTAAGGATACAAAATAATATGTTAGTTAGGTAGGACATAGGGGGTAGGAATCCAAACAATTCCCCCTTGTCATTTTCACCTGAGACATAGTTTTTTTCCTCTAGGGTACTAAAATCCTCTTGCACTTATTGACACGGTCATCAACCATTTTGTTGAGAGGGCCTCCCGTTCCACGGGGGTAAGCAACGAGGATAGGTTCCAGATGAAATTTGTGTAATGTCGCACTCCACTTAGCACTTAAGGACATCTATCCGTTGTCTTCCTTGTATTTTCCCTATAGGTTATACAATGGCTCAAAGGAAGAAGCTCTAGTATCCTTCTTGGACGTGTCATGAACGAGATAGCTTAGTGGCTATTCTTCCAGGGCTCTTTTACCCAGGATCTCTTTCGGTAGAGGGATATCCTTCCATTTTGGTCTCTCATTTCGTATTGTTCGACTTGGATTTCATAACCTTGCGAATGATATGATCTGTTGAGGTCCCCAGGTCCTAGTTAGGAAGTTTTCCTACTATTTCATCTTTAGAAGGTCTTTTATTGTTGTTAGTTTTTCATTATTTAATTCAATATGATCTAGGATCTTAACTGAGAGAACAACATGTACAGCATATCAAACATAAGAGACAAGAGACAAGAGACACAAAGCATTTCACTGGGGAAAACCAAGTAGGTGAAAAACCCCACACCTTCCTCAGAGATAGAATGAGCACCAATACAAAGATCACCAAGATGAATCCCTAAAAGATAAATGTCTGTAGCAGCTACTCCTCCTCCACTTGTGCACACTCCTCCTCTCTCTCACTAATTTGAAGTGAGTGAGTGAGTGAATGAATAAATGAGAGAGTCACACTCTCTATTTATACTTTACTTTGACTTGCATTTTACTCTAACTGGGCCGACCTCTCTTAGGAGAGTCTAATAACCCATTACCACTTGTCATTGGTGTTAACACCCAAAAAGTGCTCACTAGCTCATTTCCCTATGCACATGACCCTTTTGTCCATTTTTCCTACCATTTTTGCCTCTAAAACCTTCAACAAGTCACCAAAAAGACCATAATACACCTTTTTCCCCTCAAAATATGTATTTTTCTTCAAAAAACACAAAAAACCCTAAAAAAGGGTCCAAAATTCCCAAAAAACAATTAAAAGAGAATAATATTCAAAAAAGGAAAAAGAGGGAAAAAGAGACCTAAACCATTTTAGCAATACCATTGGTTTCCTCAAACCATGGTTGTATTTTCCATCACCAAAAACTATAAAAAGGTGATAGGGGCTCCTCACTATTCACTCCATATTCATCTTATCCTCACGCTGCCAAAATCCCTCTTGAGCTTTTTCCCAACCATTGCAGCATCTTGGAGAGAAGAGACCATTGGAAGATTGGAGCATCTCAACATTGCAACTGCCCCAACTCAACAATCCTCACCATTGAGGTATATTTTTGCAAGCCATTGCTTGCCCATCATTAGAAAAATTTCAAATTCTTTATTTCTTGTTTCTCTTATGGATCTCATTGTTTATTGTTCTTAAATCTAGTTTTTATTTCCTTGCACATGTTAGATCAGATTTACTGTTATTTACGTTTTTTCTTACTTTTACATTGAGACTGCTGCTACAAGTTAGCAGGTGCACCTTTAGCACTAGCTTGGGAGAAATCCCAAGCAACATTTTTTGGCAACTCCGCTGGTTTTCAAACTTTGAATCTTTGATTTAGATCTTTTTTTTAGTTTTTTTTTCCCTTTAATGTTGTAGATCTGCCATATTAGTCAGCCCCTTGTTTTTTTCCCTAGCCATTGGCCTTTTCTGCAGCCTTGACATCCCAAAATTTCAATTTTTGGGTTCATTTTTCGATGACATTTTCCATTCGTCGCATCGCAGCTTTTAGCACCGACAGCCGCGATTCACATCGCGGATTTCAGCTTGTTTTCTGTGCTCCACATCACGGCTTTTAGCCTCGTTTCCGTGAGTCATATCGCGAGTTTTAGCCTGATACCCGCGATCTGCCACGCGGGTTTTGCCATAGACAGCCGCGATATCGCCTGTTTAGTCTGGCCCATTTTTCTGAGTTTTTTGCTCATCTCGGCCCATTTTTTCCAGCCACCTTTCCTGCAATTTTTTAATAGCCTACTGTCTCATTTTGCAGCATTAAAAAATTCATATTTGTTTTCTTTTATGTGCTTTGCTACACCATTTGAAAAAAATTCAGTTGAGTGAAAGAAAAGTTGTGAAGCATTTTTCAGTTAAAAATCTCATGTTTTGCAAGTTAAAATCAGAATTTTAAGTTGCTTCATATTTCACCCAAGTGGGACATTAGATATTTACTCATTTTTATGATATTTTCTTTACCTCAAACATTTTGAAAAATCCATATTCTTTGAAAAGGTTATAAGAAACATTTACATTTTAAATCGTTTTTTCATTTTTCGTAAGTTGAAATCGTCATTTTAATTTGTGAATAGTCACCCAAGCGAGGAAAATTATTTTTGTACACAACCACACCATCACACAATCTGTCACAATAAATCCAAGTGAGCCTTAAAAATTCTCTTAACTCAACCAACATTCTAACCCCATTTGGGGAACACCAAAAGAATATTGTAGTTAGGTAGGACCGAGGGGATAAGTATCCAAATAACACCCCTCACTCACTTTCATTTTGAGACACAGTGGTTGACATTTAGGGTACCAAAATTCCCTAGTACTTGTTGGCATGGTTTAAAACCAATTTGTAGGAAATGCCTCTCCCTTAGGAGGGTCGAAGTAGCCAGATTGGTTCCGGAGGCCTGAGTGGATTACCACAATCCATTCAGTCACCAAAGGACACCTACTCATTGTTCTCGTTGTACCACCCTTGTGGGAGTGCAACGGTGATAGAACAAAAATTGCAGATTCACCTTTCTGGACATGTCATGAACGGGGTATCTTAGTGCCCTATCTTCTAGGATTGTCTACCCGGTGTCCCTCCCGGAAGGGGTATATCTAGCCTTTGGTTCTACAATTCATATTGTCTGACTTGGATTTCATCACCTTGCAGAGGATATGTCTTGCTGAGTCATAATACTTTTTAGTTAGGTGGTTGCATGCTCTATTCCCTCCCCTTGGTCAGTGAGTCCACCTTTTTCTATTTTTAGGAGCCATTTGCATGTTGGTATTTTGACCACATTTTTTTATTACTCCACTTATTATAGCACAGCTGTTATAATAAGTGTTTTGAGTCTAGTTGTTGGCCTGAGTGCCATTATTGTTTGCGCTCCCCTCCTGCACACACGGTTTCATTAGGGTTTTTTTAGCTTTCCACTCAACACCACCCATTTTAATAGACAATTGTCACCATTGAGTCCCCGAGATGTTCTCGGCGTTTCAGGGGTGAACCCCCTCAGTTCGGTTCACTTGACACCACACGTCATAGATGCAAATCTTTGTCACTTGAATCCACACGTCATCGAAATAGAGCCCCATCATCCGATTCTGACGCACCTGTAGCTAGGGTTTTACCCCTAACTTGTGCAAATGAGCACCTACTAAGGAGAATGGACTCCTTAGTAGCAGTTCAGTAATGTAAATTATTAAGCTAAAACAAAAATGTAAACTAATCTAAAACACATGCATGAAACATAAAGAACAAAAGATAAATAATGGTTTTGTATTGATATTACCTCTAATGTGGAGGTTGATGAAGCTCTTGCAATGTCCAAGAGGGTTGCTCCAAGCTCCAATGTGCTCCTTCTCTTTCTCCAAGGGTGGAAATGGGCCAAAAGGGGCTCTCAAGGTGAAAGTGGCTCAATGGTGAGCTAGGGTTTCAAGAGATACTTTGGCATAGTAAGGGTATACTTGATTGTGGATGTGAAATAAGGGATCTCCATCACCTATTTATAGTTTTTTGGTGGTGGAGTGCTGGCCCATGGTTTTGGGATAGGGTTTTTTTCCTCCTTTTCCTCATTATTTTATATTTTTAATTCCATTTTTAGAGGGATTTTGCTATTTTTGGAGGAAAAAGGGGTTTTTTAGCCTTTTTGAGGCTATTTTGATAGTTTTGTGGCCTTTTGGAGGCTTTTTAGTGGGATTTTTTGGGTTTTTAAGGGAAATATGGTGGGAAAATGGACAAATGAGCCATGTAATGTGGTAGATGAGGTAGTGAACACTTTTTGGGTGTTAACAGATTGCCCCCTGATGTGCGAGGGCAGGAGCTCATCGTATGGCCGATGGACATCATAAGTCATGAATGGTTTTCCTGCGGTGTGGAGAGAAGAGAAGAAACAAACTGAAACCCGGAACAATGATCCTGAACAAACTGCAAGAACTAAAAGTACATAACCTCAATAATGGATGAGGAATCATCTGATCATATGGACGAGGCGGGCATTCCCATGCTCGTATCAGGATATAACATAATAATAACAATGGGGTCCAAAAAATGGGGACTTGACATATACATGACCTCAAAAACTGACTGAGGAATAATCTCAATATATGGACGAGGCGGGCATACCCATGCTCGTATCAAGATACATAAACAGAACTGTGAGGCCCGAAAAGAGGAACCTGTAAGATACATAGAGAACCACTGTGTACATCATAAGTGTCCAGAGGGGACACAAAATCTGGGACATACTGCGGGGATGACCATGTCTGAGCTGAACAGCGGATACACGGGAACAATCAACAGTGTTACTGAGTGTGGTACCAAAGGAACTGATGAGCTGCTGGATCAGAGTGACAAGGGGTACACTCGCAATGGTACACTGAAATGGAACTGATCTGGGTACTCAAGGAAGCATAGAACTGGATGGATTCCGAATACAATCGCCAACGTAGCCCGGACATCCACGGGAACATACAACTGGGTGTTCCGAAATGACTCACCAATGTGCTAGAGTCGGGGGAAATCCGGGGTCTTCGACTAAAAACTGAGGGGATATAACCCTACGTGATTCTCGATGATGCGATCAAGGTGCTGAAGTCGAGCATGTGATAAACAACCACTCGGAGAGGCAATGATGACTCCTCTCAGAATAGTCCGTAGGCACTTACCACAGATGGTGATAAGTCCAAGGAGTAGGGACCTCTGGGCCTATCCTCTGGAATAGAGGGGCTGTCATCGACAGAGGGAGACCTGCAACTATCAAGGCAATGATGTTTCCTTGACAGGAGCGCGAGGTGGAAAACTGAAATGTGATAGTACTGATGGTAGGACTGACAAACTGGGGGGTCAATTGGGCAAGTAGAGTGGGTGGACTCAAACTTCCTTTGTTCAGAGTATGAAAAATGGGGATGATCGGGCAGCATATGAAACTGACTGATGGGAAAGGGATCATAACTGTATTGGATCTGGGATGGTGACTGGGCTGAGGAAAACTCAAGCTGGGGTAAAATGACAGGAGACTGCAGAATACTCTGAACAAAGGCGACCTGATTGGGGGTGCTGCCGAGATGATCGATCATAGTGCCTGGAGGCACGGGATGGCTTCTTCATGGGTTAATGAACTAGAAGAAGTGTGTGTAAAATAGTACTGTCGTGTGGATTTTACGAGCCCAGGACAGTTCATGTTCGTGGTTGCTTTCAATTTTAAGGAGTCTGAAAGCGATAAGAAGACTCTGAAGTAATGGAATGGTACTGTCATGTGGATTTTACGAGCCCAGGACAGTTCGTGCTCATGGTTGCTTTCAATTTTAGAGAGTCTGAAAGCAAATAAGAAGACTCCAGGGGGTTGCTTTTTCGTATATTTAGTCTCCAAGGCCCAAAGAAGCATAAAAGGATACAATGAAGAACTCTTCTAGCCGGTGTGACTAGAGTATTCCTTTTCGTAATTAGTCTACCAGGTCCGGAAAAGGGGTAAACTTATACCAGATAGACGCCCTTTCAGGTACTTTAACGAGCATGAAAGGAAGCAAGATTGCTCGGCGATGTTTTCATTGTTTTAGGAGTCAAAAAAGAGCTTAACAGAAACTCCCTAAGTGCCTTTTTCGTAAAGGACTTGTCCGGCCCGAAAAAGGGGTAAAATTATACCGAACAAAAGGAATGGCCAGGCAAGGAGGAAGTGTTCAATCAAGGAACATGTATGATGACCAAGAACAAGGGTGAGGGGGAACACTGGTGGGACTCCTTGCAGGGTGAATGAAATGGTGGCAAAATAACAAAACATTTGCGGTATGACAGGAGTGAATGGCTCATGTAAAAGTGTGGAACAATCCGATGGCAGTCGATGTGGCGTGCAAACCGAGGCAGCAAGGTGTTGGGACACAATGTTGAAACTGTACCAGGTGAGAGCAAGAAATGATCTCAAGCATCATCACCGGCTCGAAAAAATGAATCTGATGGTATAAAATATGCGTAAAACGGAGAACGGCCGATGTGGCACGCAAACCGAGGCGACGAGTGGCGTCTGAAAAAATGGGCAAAAAATGACGGGAAAAAAATAATGCAACGAGATGACCATCATGATGGTCTCGTCGTGCTGATTCCAATGGTGGAAACAGTTCGGGAAACGGACTCCGTATGGGTTCAGAATGGCCAAAACAAGAAAACGTCAACAGACTATAAATAGTGAGTGGGTCCAACATGACATGTGTCATTTGTACTATTTGAATTTGACTTGTGATCAGAGTGGACCAGAGTTGAGGTGGCATTTCTTGACGATCCGACCGGCCGATTTTAGATCTGGGAGATACAGGTATTCCGTCAAACTCATACCTGCATGTTTTTTAGGGTCAGGGGTTGGGTAGTGGGTCCCACGGTTATTTGTACAGTCTACGTGGGGTAGACCGCGGGTTTGGGGGACGAAACCGCGGTTGGAGACCATGAGTTTCGGGGTGAACCACGCGGTTGAGTACCACGTGTTTCTCGGCTGGATACGCGGTCTGGTACCGCGCGTTCCAAGGAGGAACATGTGGTACGGAACCGCAGGGTTAGCCTTGTCAGGTGCAGTTAAGAACCGCAACTGTAGGCCTGATAGCCGCGGTGTGAAACCACGACAGGGAGCCCGAAAGCCGCGGTTTTGGGCCGAGCTATGAGGGCTTCCCAGGGGGAAGGGGAAGGATTTTTTTATTTGAGATAAGTCTGATGAGTCTACTTTGTGGGATTTGCAGGATGCCGCAGATTCTATGGAGAGAGCGGGAGATTCCTGACGAGATCGTGACGGTGATCCAAGGGGAGCGCCATGTACGATCAGTGTTGGGAATGTGTGGACTTTTAAAGTTCACATAGGTACCCATGATACGGTCAGCAGCATTGCTGCTGAACCGACTGATTAGCTTCTGGGAGCCGGATATACAGGCTTTCTGAGTACAGGGTGAGAGGGTGGACCTCACCCTGACCGATGTATACTTTCTGACGGGGTTGCCCTGCCTGGGCAGGGTGGCAGACACACAGCTGCGGGTCGCTGTGGACGTAGACATGGAGGACATGCTGGAGAGATACTGTGGTCCAGAGGCTAGAGTGCATAGGAATGCACTCCTGGTGAGGGACCTACAGGAGCCAGCAGTGCAGGCCATGGCGGCATGTGTGGTTCGGGTATTGGAGTCCCAGTCACCTGAGAAGGTGTCGGGGGGCCAGATGCAGATGATAGAGCACGTACTAGATGGGGTGTATTACGCATGGGGCCAGATGTTCCTGACCTGCGTTCAGCGGTAGCTG
This sequence comes from Larix kaempferi, assembly GCA_027924585.1. Taxonomy (NCBI): domain Eukaryota; kingdom Viridiplantae; phylum Streptophyta; class Pinopsida; order Pinales; family Pinaceae; genus Larix; species Larix kaempferi. Next base: position 17,245,685 of record BSBM01000456.1, read on the forward strand.
ACGGCAGCGAAGGAAGCTGGCAAGGGATTTTGTTATGGTTCGTTCTTGTGTGCCTTCTTTATGGAGAGGGTGCCCACACTGCGGCCGCGGGTGCCGATCAGAGCAGGAGGTTTGAGGGAGCCGCGGATGGTGCGGTGGGGTGAGATGATGCGTCGCCGTGGTGGCGGCGATGTTGGCAGGTATTTTATGCAGGAGTTGTACCTGCAGTGTCTCCAGATACCATTGACACTGGATGACTTCCCGTATAGGGACATGGACTACACGGGAGATCCAGAGGCGCCACGAGCACCAGGACAGGCATGGGGTCCCGACGGTACGTATGTGTTTTCTTGCATGTTATGGATGTCAAGTTTTATATATATGATACTAGAGTGATATACTGTGACTGACATATGGGTGATCTGCAGATGTGGGTTCGAGGCCGCTGCCAGGACATGTGGCACGGAGGGGGATTGTGGCCGTTCCATCTCTGCCTAGGCGAGGGGAGGTCCGTCGCCGCGATGCGGAGGGGACACTGGAGTCGGTACGGGCACTACTAGACAATTTGTTGGTGGGGGTGACCGACGAGGGATGGCGGGATGTCAATCCAGACGTGGTTCAGGATTGCATGCGGGCACCCCAAGAGTTCAAATCTATAGCGATCCGGGTGGCGATCTTGGTGGACCGGTCACGGGCACAGGAGCCCGTAGGAGATGAGGACTTGCCGGAGGAGGAGAGAGGGGAGGACTCAGAGGTAGCCGATGCAGGAAGTGATGCAGGATACGACTCTCATTAGGGAGTGCAGGGGACTCCCCCCGAGTTTTGTAGCTACTGCATGTATTTTGATGAGGCTTTAGGGATGTATAGCCATTTTTTTTTATAGCTGAGTATAGGGATACTCAGGACATGTATAGCACTGAACATGTATTTTTTGATATATATATATATGCACATGGATGCACCTTTTGTACGATGTTGTTTGGTTGTATGCACATGGATGCCCATTTATGATTTGTGATATGTTTTACATTGCACATGGATGCAAGTAGTATAGGATGTTGGGCACATGGATGCCCCTTGTGTATGTTATGTGATGTATTGCACATGGATGCAACACTATGTATGTAGGATTAGGCACGTGGATGCCCATGTATGTATTGGTTATTGCACATGGATGCAAACGTTTATGTGATGATAGGCACGTGGATGCCCCTAGCAATATTTTTGGGTTTTTATATATTTTTATGAGATGCAATGCATGATGGAGGTTTTTTACATGGTGTGATTGATGTGCCAATCTAGAATGTTATTGGCCATTTGGTCTGCGACACTATTTTGAGCTCTTGGGACATGGGTGAATGTGATGGATTCAAATTGTCAGGTGAGTTGTTTTGTGCGCAGGAATTTTCTAAAGAGGCAGGGGTCATGCACCTGGTAGTAGTTGTTGAGGTGGGAGACAAGCAACTGGGAGTCAAGGAACACATGGAGGTGACGTATGCCCATCTGGAGGGCAGGAGTCAGGAGACCGGTCATAGCATCATACTCCGCCTGGTTATTAGTAGCAGCACCTATACAGATTCCGTCGAGGTGAATCATTTCATGGGAAGGGGAATATAGGACCCACGCTGCAGAAGCCAGGTTGGGAGACCAGCGGCTTGCTCCATCGGCGAAGCCAGTATAGTGAGGTGGAAGATGGTCCATCTGTGGCCATGCAAAAATGAGGAATGTAAGATTGCGGCAAAAAATGTGAAAAACAAAAAAGAGAGCAAACTGTACAATGCGGACCAGTGGGGCCGCGAGTTATTTAAGGATAAAAATGTTTAAGGTACAACCCGTTACGCGGGTTGCGCAAAGGGTGACCTTCGGAGTCGGCTAAGATGTATGCCCCCTTGCCGAGACAAGTCTGCACGATGTAAGGGCCTTGCCACATGGATTCGAACTTCCCTTTACCGATTTTGTCATGGACTTGGTCATAGGCGAGGACCAGGTCCCCTTCGTGGAAAGTTCGAGGGTGTACATGTTTGTCGTAACCAGCTTTGGAGCGGTTCTTGGCAGCTTCAATGGTCTGGAGAGCGGCACGACGGTCTTCATCGGCTTGTTCAAGGGATAGTAGACGTTGCTCGAGTGGGGAGGTGTCGAGGAGAAGCTCGACGATGATTTGCAAGGCAGGTATCTGACACTCAATGGGGAGGACAGACTCTACGCCGTGAACTAAGTGAAATGGGGTAAAACCAGTGGCGGTCTTGGTGGATGTACAATAAGCCCATAAGGCGGGGAAGAGCATGTGGTGCCAATTGGACTTATGTCGGTCAACGGTGCGTTGAAGGATGGTTTTGAGGATTTTGTTAATAGCCTCTACTTGGTCGTTCCCTTGGGGGTAGTAAGCAGAGGAGTACTGATGTTCAAATTTGAGTAGGGTGGATAACTCACGCCAAATGGAATCTTCGAAGTGCGAACCATGGTCTAAGACTAACTGTTTAGGAACCCTGAATCGAGTGATAACATGGTTAAAAAAGAAACGGGCAGCTGTTTCAGCGGTACAATTGAAGGTAGGCATGGCTTCGGCCCATTTGGTGAAGTAATCTACAGCGACAATTATGTATTTGTGGCCATTGGCAGACGAAGGTCTACATTCCATGAAGTCGATGGCCCACTTACAAAAGGGACCAACGGTGACGACTGGGTGTAACAGAGCGGGTGGTGTCCAGGCCTTGTGGGCAAAAAGTTGGCAGTTATGGCAATGCTTGACCGCAGTGATGCAGTCGGTGAAAAGTGTGGGCCAGAAGTATCCGGTGCGGACGACCTTTTGGGCAGTGGCCATCCCGGAGAAATGGTCGCCGCAGGCACCGCTATGACAGTCGTTAAGGACGTATTCAGCTTCCTCGTGTGTAAGGCAACGACGAAGAATGGTGTCAACCCCTCGCCGGTAAAGGACATCGCCTAAGAGGAGATATCGAGAGGCTTGGTGACGGATGCGACGGTGTTCATTACGGGTGACTTTGGGTTTGAACTTCTGCGTGCGCAGGTATATAAAAATATCACCGTACCATGGGTCATCAGACGAGATAGTGAACAAGTGGTTGTCGGGTAACTCGTCAAAGATTTGTGGGGCCGGGAGAAGGGAAGGTAGATCAGTGATGAGCTGGACAAGCGCAAGGACTTTAGTGCTCTTAGGTGTTCAAAAAGTGAGGTCATATTCCTGGAGGATAATAACCCATTTAGCGACACGACCTTGCAGTAGTCGCCGATTTAGGAGATTCTGGGTTCGATCCCCAGTGGAGTCACCAAAACTGTAGCTAGGGTTTTACCCCTAGCTTGTGCAAATGAGCACCTACTAAGGAGAATGGACTCCTTAGTAGCAGTTCAGTAATGTAAATTATTAAGCTAAAACAAAAATGTAAACTAATCTAAAACACATGCATGAAACATAAAGAACAAAAGATAAATAATGGTTTTGTATTGATATTACCTCTAATGTGGAGGTTGATGAAGCTCTTGCAATGTCCAAGAGGGTTGCTCCAAGCTCCAATGTGCTCCTTCTCTTTCTCCAAGGGTGGAAATGGGCCAAAAGGGGCTCTCAAGGTGAAAGTGGCTCAATGGTGAGCTAGGGTTTCAAGAGAGACTTTGGTAGAGTAAGGGTATACTTGATTGTGGATGTGAAATAAGGGATATCCATCACCTATTTATAGTTTTTTGGTGGTGGAGTGCTGGCCCATGGTTTTGGGAACCATATGGTTTAGGGCAGCTGTATAGGGTTTTTTCCTCCTTTTCCTCATTATTTTATATTTTTGATTCCCTTTTTAGAGGGATTTTGCTATTTTTGGAGGAAAAAGGGGTTTTTTAGCCTTTTTGAGGCTATTTTGATGGTTTTGTGGCCTTTTGGAGGCATTTTAAGCCTTTTGGAGGCTTTTTAGTGGGATTTTTGGGGTTTTTAAGGGAAATATGGTGGGAAAATGGACAAATGAGCCATGTAATGTGGTAGATGAGGTAGTGAACACTTTTTGGGTGTTAACAGCACCTCATTTCACATCTGACTCTGAGGAAGAATCTGAAAATCCCATCTACACCACACCCACTATCCACATGGATGGCACGGATTTTGACCCTTTTTTCATAGGGACAATCGGTGGAACATCATCCAGCCCCACCACCACAATGGCCACCACGGTAGCCACAAATACCACACCTCCCTTAGGGATGCCCAACATGGGACCCACACCTACCTTAGGTATTCCCAAGATGGGATCTACACCTACCATCACCACCAAACACACATCTTTAGGTGGAGGGCACATCCCTTCCACAACTAATATCCCCCTTGGGGGAAGTGGCCCAATCCATAATGTTACCACTAGTACTTATGCCCCATCAACCATGTCACACCCCTCTACCAGTCTGCCATTTATGGATAGTCTGAACTTACCAGACCTGGAAAGGTTAAAAAATGACCCAATTAGACATAACCCTACTTGGCCCCCCATGCCCACAAAGCTCCCATCCGACATCCCAAATTTTGAAGGGAAGGCTGGAGAAGACCCACAAAATCACGTTATGTCATTTCACCTATGGTGTTCCTCAAACTCTATAGTCGATGATTCTATTCGAATCCGACTTTTACAAAGAAATTTCACTGGCTCAGCAGCCAAATGGTATATTGAGCAGCCACATGGGACACACCCGACGTTTACATCCCTCGCCTCAACTTTCCTACAGTTCTTTCAACTATCCGTATGCTATGATGCATGAGTTGAAATCCTACTGTCTTGTAGACAGAATACGGCCACCCATATCACAGATCATATCCATGAGTGGGATAACCATCGTAGTCTCTGTAAGATCAAGCTAGACAACCGTATCTTCCTGGATTGGTTCCTGAAATCCCTCCTCCCACTCATAGCCAAGGATGTAGCTTCTAAACGACCCCAGTCGGAAGAAGAAGCCATTTTAAAATCCCAGTAGTTCGACTTGATCTACGCCCAGTCTGGCTATTTATACACAATATTACCGGATGCCCCACGCGATGATCCATCCCAGAGCGACGCATTGGGGGCATCCCATGCCACTGACGGTATCATTGGCTAGGTTATGGCACAAAACAAACGTTTCACCATGATGAGTACTATTAATGCCCCAGACCTCTCTAGGGATACATCTCATTCCGGAGCTACAACTTCGTATGCTCCAATGACACACACCCACCACACTCATGGACCCTCATGTCCCCCACATTGTTATGGGAAAGCACCCTCAACTTATGCACCACCTACATATTATAACTAGCAGGCCAATCAGACTCCGGTTCACCCACAAGCCCAATCAGCTTATTACCCTCAACAGGCAGCACCTCCTGCCCCAATACTTCCAATAGCTCAAGGTTACAACAACCACAACAAACAATGGGTCCAACTCCGAACCCTCTTGCTTACTATCCATAGTAGCCTGCTCCAGCACCTACTTTCCCTCAAGACCCCCCTACTGCCAAAGGGCAAGTATACGCGCAATAAATCCAACCTTAAAACCAGAACAACCAGTGTAATCAAGGAGGTCAACAGAATCGCGAAAGAGGATGCAACTGCGGAAATAACCAACAAAAAAACCAAGGAGGGAAGCCACCTAATCCTCCCAATAACAATAATGCTTCTCCTGCCAATCAAAACCCTGATCGTCCACCGAAATAGGGAAAAAACCCCAACTTAAGAACAAATCACCCATGTTCCTTTTGTTTGGTATATGACCACTACACACATAATTGCCCCCATTTGGAGAAAGCACGTCAACTTTGGGACAATGATGCCCAACGAAAGCCAGCACCACCTCCTCAACCGCAACCCATGATATTGCAGAATCCTCTACCCAACCAAGGAGTAGTAAACACCCGTCCAATGGATCCCCCATAAGGATCCGCTGCACCACATCAGCAAATTACCTATGCTACAACCGATTACCAGCATATAGAGTTGAGCACTCACCATTTGCTAATGATGTCGTCAAATGATATCAACCTTCAAACTCACCGAAACCAATACATCTCAACCCCTAAAACCACGCCTATTGATCCATCCTCAAGCACCCTTCCAACAAATCAGCTGTTGTGCATACCTAATATGCCCATGGAGGGGGGTCCAAAAGTCCCTCGTGCCCCCCTAAGATTAATCAAAAACAACCCTAACGCTCATGAAACTTCAAATTATAACATTGTAGAAGACTTAACCCAGTCCCCCGCTGTTATGTCCGCTCTAGAAGTCCTAAAAAGCTTTCATGCACAGAGGAAATTATTGTTGTATGCCATTGGTGCCATAGACCCTAACGACTCCCATATGATGGCATTTGACTCAAGCCTAGCCGAACCACGTTTTCCTTCGTCACTAGCTTTTTAGGTTTCTGTATCCATTCAAAACCTTGTCATTCATCGATGAAGGTGCCTCCACCATTGTTATGTCAACTTTTGTCTGGCAGAAAATTGGATCCCCTGCACTTCAGCCATCAACTACCGCATTGCGAGCCTACGATGGTCGTTCATCCCAACCACGGGGCCTATTAGTTAACGTGCCCATACATCTTGGGGGGAAACTGGTTCTCATAGACATAGAGGTCATCAACGCCTAGCTTGATTGCAACCTCCTATTAGGACGAAGTTACATGTATAAAATCAAGGCTGTCGCTTCATCCGTTTTTTGCCTCATGATGTTTCCCCACGAAGGATGCATAGTCAAAATAGACCAAATAAGATATTATGATCCTAATGCCCCCATAGCACCTGAAATTTTCTACCTATGAACGAGCAACCCGTTCAGAGTGCACCCACATCGTTCGTCTCCTCAGTCGGACCCGGGATATATTTGGATACTCCCATGACCTCCACATTCCCATCTATCCCACCCCCGCTGAGGATAATTGAAAGATCTGATCTGTGCACCCTTTCTCACAATACACAACCACATACTCAACAACCACCATTACTTCCACAACCACCCATGGTGCCCAGTCATATCGGTGCAACACTGATTCATACTATCCCATTTTTATTTCCCCCTTCAGGCGCCATTAGCACACCAATGTTAACATTAGGACTAACATTAGGACTACTTGTGTGTTACCTACCTGCCCCAACCTATCCCCCGACACCAAATGTCATTTTACAACCAGTACAACCCATCAATACCTCTAACCATCCACCCCTGGTGTAACGAACATCCAAAACCGACCACCTCCAACTAGAACCACTGCATCAACATCAAGTAATGTTCCCCCTCAACTCCACCATAATGGGGGTAGAGACCCACAAACCTACACGACTGGAACCACAACTCGCAACGCCCCACCAACTCCCAAGTTGGCGAAGAATCCCCCAACAATCCGTGTTCCGCCTAAGTGCTCTTTGTGCAACGATATAGGCCATTCTAACCATCAATGTCCACAATTACCAGCACTTCAAGAGCATATGCTATTGTTGGATGATGACACTAACATTCCAGTTGTCAAAATCAAGCTGCCCCCTTAGCCTCGTGACAAATCATTGCTTACCAACCACCCTTGTGCGATATGTGACATCTACGACCATTATTCACATCATTTCCCCGATCTCCCAGATTATAGAGCAGTTCTATATGAATCGAATAATGCCTACCTTGATATAATCCCCCCCACTCATTGAAGAAATATACCCCCTAGAATCTTCCCCTTCAGAAGAAATCAATACCATTTATATGATTTCAACCACCTACAAGCCTGAACCAATTGATTTGATGACACACTACTTCCGTAACGATGAGGAAATTCTAGAAACACTTACTGCACTGGAGTACCCTTGGGATGATGATATGCACCATCGATCATACTTCATCCTTGATGCATCTACCTCTACCACGGCAAACCAACTGTCTTTCGAATGAAAAGATTTTTTACCAAACAAGGTCGATTGGTTCAAAGATCCAATCCCAACACCAAATGCCTTTGAAGAAGGTAATATGGCCAACATTTCTCCTATCATAAAAATTGACATCTCCACCACACCTGGAAAACCTGAATTTATCTCCATAGGCACATCATGCACTGAAGAGGAAATTCAATCCTATAAGAAACTCTTCTAAGATTTTTGCGATATCTTTGCCTAGTCTTACACCGAGATGCCTGGTCTTGATCCTACCATTGTAGAACATCACATAGACATTTGGCCTAACATACCCCCTGTCCGCCAGAAGAAACACCCCATTCACCCATCTAAGCTTCTACCCATCAAGGCCGAAATTGAGAAGCTTCGAGCAACAGGTTTCATATACCCTATTTCTTATACTACCTAGGTTTCCAACCTAGTTCCAGTCAGTAAGAAAGTGGGTACCATTCATGTCTGTACTGATTTTCGTGACCTAAATCTAGCTTGTCCCAAAGACAACTTCCCAACACAATTTATCGACCAACTAATCGATGCATGTGTGGGACACGAGGTACTGTATTTCATGGATAGTTTTTCCAGGTATAACCAAATCCAAATCCGCAAGGAAGATCAATACAAGACCGCTTTCACTACCCCATGGGGCACCTTCGCCTATCGCGTCATGCCTTTCGGTCTCAAGAATGCTAGAGCCACATTCCAGCAAGCCGTGACTTATTGTTTTCATGACCTGATTAACATCATATTGGTTTATCTAGACGACCTCACGGCTTGATCTAAGAAACGATCTAACCATCTAGACGACCTTCGTCAAGTCTTCTTGCATTGTCGCAAATACCAAATCTGCTTGAACCGACTCAAGTGTGCCTTTTGTGTTCCAGTTGGCCTTCTGTTAGGTTTCATCATTTCAGAAAAAGGGATCACCATAGACACTTTAAATGTCCAAGCCATCGTGGAACTACCATCACCTCGTACAATAAGATAGCTACAAAACCTTCAGGGGAGGTCCAACTTCCTCCGTCGCTTTGTCCCCAATTATGCCACGATAGTTCATGGTTTCCTTCATTTACTACACCTTCACACCCATTTTGTATGGGACGACCAAGTGGAATGAGATTTCAAAGACCTAAAGAAAGCACTCACTAATGCCCCCTTGATTTCTCCTCCGTATTTCACAAGAGACTTCATCCTTTATGTTTTGGCATCCGATGATGCCGTTTCTGGAGTACTCATCCAAGAAGACTCTTCTCATCAAGAGCATGTCATTTACTATGTAAGCCAAACCTTATCCAGCCCACCACTGCACTACCCACATGAAGAGAAAATGGCCCTTGCCAACGCCTTTTTAGTACAGAAATTGCGCCATTACATTCTCCTCAACCATACCACGGTTGTCGCAAATTCCAACCCAATGGTCTATCTCCTGACACGTCGCCTTTTGCAAGGCCGCGTAGCTAAATGGGTGATTATCCTATAAGAATATGACCTGACTTTTAAAACCCCAAAGACCACCAAATCCCTAGCACTCACTCAAATCATTAACGACAACCTAATCCTCATCATCACGGTCATCCGCCTCCTCCGGCTCATACTGATCCCGAGCTCTCCTCTCAGCTTCCAACACAACTACCCTCCGCAGAATCGATCTCCACTCACGCAGAGCATCGTAAAAACGATCTAAAACACGTTGATCTAGGTCTCTGCAACCATCATCTGGTACATCATCCAACAATGCCTCTAAGGTATCACTTACATCCTCTATGCCATCATCTTGGTGATGCACAATTCCTCGTGTACGAGGCGGGGGTGCCACTACCGGTGGAGGTACCACCACCACCACTCGTCCCCTATGGCCCTGATAATCCAGTGGAGGCCGCGGACCCACATCTGTAATAACCCACACTGAAATACGTCAATATCATATAAAAATATCTAGCTATCATAAATAAACAAACCATACAAACATGATACAATAGAACAACAAAAACAAAGACGTACCATCCAACCCCCAGGCCTGTCCCTGAGCTCGAGGCATCTCGATGTCTACCCAGAAGTCTATACCCTGGTATGGATAGTCATCAAACATGACTTGCATCTTCCCCCACTGTTCGTACATCTCCATTGTGAAGAACCATCGAATACCACCACCACCCTGGGGCATCATCTCCCCCCACCGCACCACCCTGACCTGTCATCTTTCCATCCTGACAGGTCTGACCTCAATTGGATTTTCTGAGAGAGAGTTATGCCAAGTGTCGCAACGTGACCTGTTTATGGGATAAAACAGGAGAGCGAACTTGTACGGCCTGCCACGTGTCACTGGTTCACTTTCGGCCTTTGAAAAAGTTTCTTGAGATAGCTCGACTTGTTATATTTCCATCCTGACAGGTATGACCTCAATTGGACTCTCTGAGAGAGAGTTATGCCAAGTGTCGCAACGTGACCTGTTTATGGGATAAAACAGGAGAGCGAACTTGTACGGCGTGCCACGTGTCACTGGTTGAATTTCGGCCTCTGAAAAAGTTTCCTGAGATAGTACAGTCTGTGTACTACCTATCACTTTTTACGAAATTTCATTTGTAGCTTCCTAGGCCAAGATATGACCTTTTTCCCAAGGTCACCTGATTTTGACTCAGATCTGGAAGAGGCAGAAACCCTATATTGTACAGATCATAAATTACAAAGTACAACGAATTAGAGGTTGTCCTTCGGACACAAGGTACCTGGAGATTTAATCTTTGTCCTGTAACAATTTCAGATCCGAAAACTTCGCCAAAACGGATTTATAGCGAAAGTGCTACGATGACTGGTTTTTTCTATGTAAAACCCTAACCTTCAAATTGTCGTAAGTAAAGCAAGTGTCGTTAGTGCCATACCTTGTCTTCCTTCAGGTTAGCTCTGATACCATGTTAAAATTCAATATGCTAATACAGAAAATAGCAGCATTACATTCCATTTCACAATAATAGCATATACAGGATCACTGAAGAAACAACAAGCACATCATAAACACAAGAGACAGAGATTTATCCTGGGAAACCCTCATGGGGTAGAAAACCCAGCAAAGCTTCCTCAATATAGATGACCAGAAATATACAAAGATGAAACCCTGAGACATGATCTCCTTCTCCACAATTGCAGACCTCTCCTCCACAAGTGCGCTATCCTCAAGTGAGTGAATGTATGTATAATGAGGAACACACCTCCTCTATTTATACACTTCTCTGATATGTATTTTACACAAGTACATGTAGGCTCGTATTTAACCATTAGGTTAAGTACCCCATTATAACTGACTGGGCCGACCCCTCTAGGGTGGTCTAATAACCCTTTGACCCACATAACACATTTAGGGCCGACCCCTACTAGGGAAGTCTAATAACCCGAGTTACCACATTCCGACGGAGGAATAAACATCTCCGGATATACAATAAGATCTTTACGGAGGAATGAATCATCTCCGGAATAATAAAGTACAAATATAATATTCTTTGAAGTTACAATATCTCAACACTCCCCCTTAACGAGAAGGATATTATAACAGCATCTGCCCGAGCAAGGAGTCATCAACATCATACATGATACATCTATAAATCATTGGAAGCTTTCTCAACATCATTAGTAACTCAAGCAGTTACTGGAACATCTTCAATACTGGAACATCGACATCTTCAGTATTGAGTCTTTATCTTCTGTAGCACTTGAACAGCTACAACAATATCATCATCTGGATCCTCACGATACACGATCATCAGCATCATCATCTCACGATCATCAGCATCGTCATCACACGATCATCAGCATCGTCATCACATGATCATCAGCATCGTCATCACACGATCATCAGCATCGTCATCTCACGATCATCAACATCGTCACCACACGATCATCAGCATCGTCATCTCACGATCATCAGCATCGTCATCTCACAATCATCAGCATCATCATCACACGATCATCAGTACAAGTATTCATGCCAATACAAGTAACCACATCATCAATACAAGTATCCATACCGATACAAGTAACCACATCATCAATACAAGTATCCATACCGATACAAGTAACCACATCATCAATACAAGTATCCTACCGATACAAGTAACCACATCATCAATACAAGTATCCTACCGATACAAGTAACCACATCATCAATACAAGTATCCTACCGATACAAGTAACCACATCATCAATACAAGTATCCTACCGATACAAGTAACCACATCATCAATACAAGTATCCTACCGATACAAGTAACCACATCATCAATACAAGTATCCTACCGATACAAGTAACCACATCATCAATACAAGTATCCTACCGATACAAGTAACCACATCATCAATAAAATCACTTTCTTGGAGACCATTCGTCTACGGATCAATTCAGGGACCGAAGTCCGGGGATGATACAATCCCCATCACGTACATTTTGAACTAGCAGTTCCGGGATGATGCAATCCCCATCACGTACATTTTGAACTAGCAGTTCCGGGATGATGCGATCCCCATCACGTACATTTTGAACTAGCAGTTTCGGGATGATGCAATCCCCATCACGTACATTTTGAACTAGCAGTTCCGGGATGATGCAATCCCCATCACGTACATTTTGAACTAGCAGTTCCGGGATGATGCAATCCCCATCACGTACATTTTGAACTAGCAGTTCCGGGATGATGCAATCCCCATCACGTACATTTTGAACTAGCAGTTCCGGGATGATGCAATCCCCATCACGTACATTTTGAACTTAGCAGTTCCGGGATGATGCAATCCCCACAACTGTCCTCTAAGGACTTCATTCTCGGAGACCTCACGTCTACGACTCTCTTTAGGACTGAAAGTCCAGGGATGATCCAATCCCCTCAACTGTCCACTAAGGACTTCATTCTCGGAGACCTCACGTCTACGGCTCTCTTTAGGACTGAAAGTCCAAGGATGATCCAATCCCCTCAACTGTCCACTAAGGACTTCATTCTCGGAGACCTCACGTCTACGGCTCTCTTTAGGACTGAAAGTCCAGGGATGATCCAATCCCCTTCTGTATTCTCATCTATACAGGTACAAATATCCAAGAGCATGTATCACATTTACCATGTATTCTCACTAATACATCTAATCATCAAAACATGTATACATCACTACTAGCATGTATTCTTACTAATACATCTAACATCAGAACATGTATACATCACACCAAAACATGTATACATCTAGCATGTATTATCACTGATACATATAATATCAAAACATGTATACATCACAACTAGCATGTATTCTTACTAATACATCTAACATCAAAACATGTATACATCACACCAAAACATGTATACATCTAGCATGTATTGTCACTGATACATATAATATCAAAACATGTATACATCACAACTAGCATGTATTCTTACTAATACATCTAACATCAAAACATGTATACATCTAGCATGTATTGTCACTGATACATATAATATCAAAACATGTATACATCACACCAAAACATGTATACATCTAGCATGTATTCTTACTAATACATCTAGCATCAAAAGCATGTATAAGTAAAACTAAGTATTCTAAGTATAAGAGTCCTAAATCTAAATATTTCTAAGTATCTAGGTGTAGAGAACAGGTTACCTCATCATCGACCTTGTTGTTCGATGAGACCAACTTATCATCAGTGACTATACTACTCCCCCTTTCGAGGAGGGTCCTTTTAAACTACACCAAGCTTGTCTCGGAAGTATTCAAATTTCACTCGAGACAGAGGTTTGGTTAGTACAATGGTAACCTGTTACAAATTCAAACTTTATAGTTCCTTTTCGCATCATATCTTGTTTGTTCCCTATGTTCTTTGACTTATCATGGAACACTAGATTCTATGTCATCTTGATACAACTCTAATTATCACATAGGATCTCAGTTGGTTCTATCTCTAAGTCAAACAATCCTGAAGCCAAACTTCTTCACAACTATCAGAGCAAGCAGCCATATATTCTGCTTGTGCTGAGAGCCACACTAGACTGCTTCCAGCTAAACCACAAGATCATGGCTAATCCCAGACAATAACATCCTCTCGATGTGTTCTTCCTGTCTGATACACTTCCTGCCCAATTAGAATCTGAATAACCATCTGAAGTCATGATCTTCAAGATAGCATAGATCGAATTCTATCATGTCCTTTATGTGCCTCATCACATGCTTTGCAACTATCAGGTGAACACATCTAGTTTCCACTAGATACTGACTCAAGGTGTTCACAACAAAGAATATATCTAACCTAGTATATGTTAGATACATCAATGACCCAATAATTTGACTGTACAGAGTTATATCCACTAACTCTGATGAGTCATCCCCTAACAGCTTCAAGTTGGAATCCATAAGAGTGGCCATTCCAACACCTCAAGTTCTTTTAATATTTCTCAGCATACTTTCCTTGGTTGAGAAATATTCCTTCTGAGCCTTGCCATACTTCCAGACCTAGGAAGTAAAGCATCAATTTGAGATCTTTCATTTTCATTTCTACATTGAATGATCTTCTGCATATCTATTTGTGCCATCTCTCGTTCGATGGGTCTACTGATATGAGCCTCAATATGATTTGAACTCTGTGGTGAGTTCCTTCTTGCATCCATGTTATCTGTGTATAGAAATCATATTCAACCTTGTAGCAAAGGTTGAGATCCACATCACCCATGGTGATCATTAACCTTATCAAAACCTGATTCACATTTCTTCTTTAATTACACCATTAAGAGAATGGTCTTATCTAGCCACTTGGAGCAAACATTTCATCATGATTCTCTTCCTCTTTCTAAGAGAATCTTCTAGCCATGAGCCTTCTATATTTTGTTTGATTTGTAAATCTTCTTGTTGAACATCCATTGCTTGTTCAGTGTTCATCATTCATCATGATCTTTCCTACAAATCAAAATTAAGTACAGGATTAGTAATACTTCATAATCATCAAATCATATTGACATGATAACCTATTATGCATACGGATATCATTTACATAGTTATACAACTATCTTGACCAATACTTTGGCACAACACTTTCCCATATCCTGTATGCATACAGTGGCTATCTAGATGCCTTCCATCTCTATTAGAACATACTATCGAGAGTGTGCACAACTCTCAGCATGTCAGCAAAGAGGTTTCATTCTAGACAAGCAACAATGGAATGTTTGTCCAACTTACCAATCATATGCATATTAGTAGTATACTGTTCAATGTTCTATGAATATTTACACTTAGCATGATATATTATAGGAATACAAATATGCATACAACCTATTACAGGCAATATCATTTACTATTTCAAATAACAACTCAAATACTTATCTTTACTTGGGGACCAGATGGTACGTATTGATTTACTTGCATGTTATGGATGTAAATATTTATGTATGATGTGTGTTATGATATATACTGTTACTGACTGATGTGTGATCTACAGATGTTGGTCCGAGACCACCGCCAGGACATGTAGCGCGTAGGGGGCATGTGGTGGTACCATCCCTGCTAGGCCGAGGGGAGGTGCGTCGACAGGACGCGAAGGGGACTCTGGAGTCCATACGGGTGCTTTTGGATCAGTTGCTAGTTGGAGTGACCGACGAGGGGTGGCTGGACGTGGATCTGGATGCGATTCAGGACTATATGAGGGCACCACGGTAGTTCCGGTCGATCGCGATCCAGGTGGCTATCCTGGCGGACAGGGGTCGGGCACAGGAGCCAGCAGGGGATGAGGAGCTGCCAGAGGAGGAGCGAGGGGAGGAATCGGAGGCAACTGATGTAGGCAGTGATGCAGGGTATGACTCTCATTAGAAAGTGCAGGGGACTCCCCCCGAGTTTGGTAGCTCCGTCATGTATCTTATGAGATGTATAGATATTTTTTGTGTATAGCTGAGTACGGGGGTACTCAGGACATGTGTAGCATATGGACATGTATTTTTTGATATATATATATGCACGTGGATGCACCTTTGTGCGATGATGTTTTAGTTGTATGCACGTGGATGTGCTTATGGTTTGTTGTATGTTTGTACTGCACGTGGATGCAAGTAGCATAGGGTGATGGGAACATGGATGCCCCTTGTGAATTATATGTGATGCATTGCACATGGATGCCCCTTGCAATCTTTTTGGGTTTTTATATATTTTTGATGAGATGTTATGTGATGATGATGCATGATGAAGGTCTTACACGGTGTGATTGATGTGCCAATCTAGGTTGTTGTTAGCCATTTGATCTGCGACACTATTTTGAGCTCTTGGGACATGGGTGAATGTTATGGATTCAAATTGTCGGCTGAGTTGTTTTGTGCACAGGAATTTCCTAAAGAGACAGGGATCACGCACCTGGTAGCAGTTGTTGAGATGGGAGACAAGTAACTGGGAGTCAAGGAACACATGAAGGTGACAAATGCCCATCTGGAGGGCAGCAGTCAAGAGACCGGTCACAGCATCATACTCTGCCTGGTTATTGCTAGCAGCGCCTATACATATTCCGTCAATTTGAATCAAGTCATGTGAAGGGGAATATAAGACCCATACTCCAAAAGCCAAGTTTGGAGACCAGCGGCTTGCTCCATCAGCGAAGCCAATGTAATGAGGTGGAAGATGGTCCATCTGTGATCATGCAAAAATGATGAATGTAAGATCACGGTAAAAAAGGTGAAAAACAAAAAGAGAGCAAACTGTACAATGTGGACCAATGGGGCCGCGAGTTATTCTAGGGATAGAAATGCTTAAGATACAACCCATTATGGGGGTTGCGCAAAGGGTTACCTTCTGAGTCAGTTAAAATGTATGCCCCCTTCCCGAGACAAGTCTGTACGATGTAAGGGCCTTGCCACATGGATTCAAACTTTCCTTTACCAGTTTTGTCATGGGCCTGGTCATAGGCGAGGACGAGGTCCCCTTCAGGGAAAATCCGAGGGTGTACATGTTTGTCGTAACCATCTTTGGAGCGGTTCTTAGCGGCTTCAATGGTCTGGAGAGTGGCACGACGGTCTTCATCAGCTTGTTCTAGTGAGAGCAGAAGTTGCTCGAGTGGGGAGGTGTCGGGGAGAAGCTCGACGACAATGTGTAAGGCAGTATCTGACACTCAATGGGGAGGAGAGACTCTACACCGTGAACTAAATGAAATGGGGTAAAACCGGTGGCGGTCTTGGTGGATGTACGGTAAGCCCATAAGGCAGGGAACAACATGTGGTGCCAATTGGACTTATGCCAGTCAACAGTGCGTTGGAGGATGGTTTTTAAGATTTTGTTAATGGCCTCTACTTGACCGTTCCCTTGGGGGTAGTAAGCAGAGGAATACTGATGTTCAAACTTGAGGAGGGTGGATAACTCGCGCCAAATGGAATCTTCAAAGTGGGAACCATGGTCTGAGACCAACTATTTAGGGACCCCGAATCTAGTAATAACATGGTTGAAAAAGAAACGGACAGCAGTGTCAGCTGTACAATTGAAGGTGGGCATGGCTTTCACCCATTTGGTGAAGTAATCAACAGCGACAATGATGTACTTATGGCCGTTGGCGGATGCGGGTTTACATTCCATGAAGTCAATGGCCCACTTACAAAAGGGACCAATGGTGACGACTGGATGTAATGGAGCAGGTGGTGTCCGGGCCTTGGGGGCAAAAAGTTGGCAATTGTGGCACTGTTTGACCGCGGTGATGCAGTCGGTAAAGAGTGTGGGCCAGAAGTATCCGGCGTGGATGACCTTTTGGGTGGTGGCCATCCCAGAGAAATGGCTGGCACAGGCACTGCTATGACAGTCATTGAGGACGTGTTCGACTTCCTCGTGTGTAAGGAAACGACGGAGAATCGTGTCAACCCCTCGCCGGTAAAGGACATCACCTAAGAGGAGATATCGAGAGGCCTGGTGACGGATACGACGACATCCATCACGATTGATGTTGGGTCGGAAATTCTGCGTGCGAAGGTATAACAAAATATCACCGTACCATGGGTCATCAGACGAGATGGTGAACAAGTGATTGTCGGGTAACTCATCGGAGATTTGTGGGGACGGCAGAAGGGAGGGGAGATCGGTGATGAGCTGGGCAAGCGCGAGGACTTTAGTGCTCTTAGGGGTTCTGAAAGTGAGGTCATATTATTGGAGGATAATGACCCATTTAGCAACGCGACCTTGCAGGAGCCGCCAGTTTAAGAGATAAACCATGGGGTTGGAGTCAGCGACAACTGTGGTATGACGGAGAAAAATGTAGTGTCGCAATTTTTGGACGGAAAAGACCACAGCAAGGGTGAGTCTTTCCTCATATGGGTAACGTAGGGGTGGTCCAGACAAGGTCTGGCTGACGTAATAAATGGCATGCTCCTGGCGAGCGACATCTTCTTGAACCAGGACCCCAGACACGGCATGTTCAGATGCCGAGACGTAAAGGATGAAGTCTTGAGAGAAATCCAGAGGGGAGATCAAAGGGGCTTGTGTGAGAGATTTCTTGAGGGCTTCGAATGCCACTTATGCTTGCTCATCCCAAACAAAGGGTATGTGGGTATGAAGCAGGCGTAAGAATCCATGAACTTTGGTGGCGTAATCAGGAACGAAGCGACGAAGGAAATTGGACCGCCCCTGCAGACTCTGGAGTTGCTGAAGCGTGCGAGGAGAGGGAAGGTCTAAGATGGCTTGGAATTTCAGGGGATCAACAGTAATTCCTTTCTGGGAAACAATGAAACCCAACAACCAGCCTGCCAGAATGCAAAAGACACACTTGTGTGGGTTCAAGCAGATTTTATATTTGCGACAACGCAGGAAAACTTGCCGGAGGTCTTTAAGGTGGTCTTATCGTTTCTGGAAACGAGTTGTAAGGTCATTAAGATAGACTTGCAGGATATGGACCAAGTCGTGAAAACAATAGGTCATGGCCCGCTGGAAGGTGGCACCAACATTTTTGAGGCTGAAAGGCATGACGCGATAGGAAAAGGTGCCCCATTTGGTGGTAAAGGCAGTCTTGTACTATTCTTCCTTACGGATCTGAATCTGGTTGTATCCAGGAAAACCGTCCATGAAAGATAGGACTTCATGTCCCGCACATGCATTGATGGTTGGTCAATAAATGGCATGGGGAAGTTGTCTTTGGGAGAGGCACGGTTTAAATCACGGAAGTCAGTACATACTCTAATGGTGCCTTGTTTTTTGTTAACTGGAACGAGGTTTGAAACCCAGGTGGTATATGCAATAGGATAAATGAATCCTGCCTTGCGAAGTTTCTCGACATCTGCTTTAACAGCGGGGAGCTTTGACGGATGAATGGGGCGCTGTTTCTGACGAACAGGGGGTACATCAGGCCATGTGTCAATGTGGTGCTCTATAATAGCGGGGTTGAGACCAGGCATTTCGGTATAGGACTAGGCAAAGACATCACAGAACTCTTGGAATAGTTTTTTGTACTCTCCAATCTCAGACTCACTGCAGGAGGCTCCTAAAGTGATGAGTTCAGGGGCACCTCCTGGGGAAGAGATATCTATGTGGATAACGGGAGAGATGTTGGCCATGTTACCTTCCTCAAAGGCCTCAGGAGTAGGAATAGGATCCTTAAACCAGTCGACTTTGGTGGGAAAGAAATCTTTGGACTCAACCGCAAATTGGGTAGCTGTGGTGGAGGAGGAGTCTTCTGGGAGGAAATACAAACGATGGTGCATGTCGTCCCAGGGATAATCCGGGGCAGTCAGAGCCTCTAGGATCTCCTCATCATTGCGGAAACTTTGAGTTGTCAAATCGGTTGATGAGGGAGTGGTAGTCGAAGAGATCATATAAATGGTATTAATCTCGCCGGATGGGGAGGAGACCGGTGGGTGGATCTCCTCAATTGTGGGGGGCACCGTCTCAAGGTCCAAATTATTCATCTCGTAGAGGGCTGCTCTGTAATCTAGGAGATCAGGACAGTGATGTGAGTAGTGGCTATAAATACCGCATATGGCACAAGGGTGGTTGGTGCGCAACGATTTAACACGAGGCTTGGGGGTTGGGTCGAGTTCGACAACCGGGATGTTGGGGTCATCGTCAAGCATTTGCATGTGTTCTTGTAATGCAGGTAATTGTGGACATTGATGAGTCGGATGGCCTAACTCATCACACAACGAGCATTTGGGGGGAGCACGAAACATGGGAGGGGGTTTAACTGTCTTGGGAGGGGGTACAGTAGTGTATGGTTGTGGGCCTCTACCCCCAGTGTGGTTGATAAGAGGGGGGGATTCGTAGAGGACGAAGGGGTAGTGACACTGGGATGTGGTTGACTAGTAGTAGCCATGGGTTGTACTGGTTGTAGGATGACGTTTGGTGTCGGCGGGGGAACGGGAGTCGAAAGATACCACACGGGTAATTCCAAGGTTAACCCAGGGAGGCTAAGGGTAGCCATAATGGGGGTGCTTACTACTCTTGAGGGAGGGACTAGGAAGGGGATTGTGTGGATGGGTGTAACACCAATGTGACTAGGTACCAATGGTGGTTTGGGAAACAAGGGCAGTTGATTGTTAGGTGTTTGTGTATTGTGGGAAAGGGTACATAGGTCAGATACTTCGGGTGCAGATGACGGGGGAGGAATGGATTGGAATGTTGATGTCATCGGTGGATCTGAGTAAAATCCAGGTCCCACGGAGGAAACAAACGAGGTAGAGGCACCACTAACAGGTTGTTCAACCATGGGGAGAACATTTTCGGGAGCAGCGGGGGCATTGGGATCGTAATAGGTGAGTTGGTCGACCTTGACCACGCGTCCGTCATGGGGGAACATCATGGTACGAAAAATGGAGGAGGCAACCGCTCGCATGACATACATGTAGCTGCGGCCAAGTAAGAGGTTATAATCAAGTTGGGCATTGATGACCTCTATGTCAATGAGAATGGTTTTACCAGCCAGCTGGATAAGGACATTAGCTAATAGGCCTTGGGGTTGAACCGAACGGCCGTCGTAGTCTCGCAACGCAGTAGTGGGCTGTTGAAGAGTAGGGGATCCCAACTTCTGCCAAATGAATGTGGACATGACGCATGTAGAGGCACCTTCATCGATGATGCACCAATGGATGACAAGATTTCGAACGAAAATAGAAACTTGGAACGCTAAAGTGGAAGGTAGGCGTGGTTTGGATTGGTCCAAATCGAATGCCATCAGTTGTGAATCATTTCGGTCAATAGCGCCAATGGTGGAGAGAAAAGTCTTACACTGTGAAGGACAATTTTTTAAGACTTTTAACGCAGGCATGGCTGCGGGAGATTGGGCTAAGTCATCTACAATGTTGTAATTTGATGCGGTGTGAGCATTGGGGTTATTGTTAATGCCACGAAGTGGGAAGCGAGGTGCTTTGGAGGCACCATCGAGGGGATTTGGAGGTATACGTAATGTCTGATCGGTGGGATGAGCATTAGTGTTTTTGTCGGAGGGAGGGGCTTCAGGGGTGGAGCCATATTGGTTTCGACGGGTTTGGAGGTTGACATCAGTGGATGACATCATCAACAAGTGGTGAGTACCTGAGTCGAACATGGGTTGGTCAGGAGAGGCATAAGTTATCTGTTGTTGTGGTGGCGCGTTGCCCTGAGGGAGAGCCAACGACTGAGTGTTCACTACGCCTTGAGTTGGTAAGGGGTTTTGCAGTACCAAAGGTGGCTGCTGAGGGGGTGGGGGGTTTAGCAGTGCTTGAGTAGCTGCATGCCCTTGGCGATGGGCATCATCAACCCAGAGTTTCTGAGCTCGCTCGAAATGTGGGCAAGCATGTGTGTAGTGGCCATAGACCCCGCAAATAGAACAAGGATGGTTTGTTCACAAATTAGGATTTTTAGCCTGCTTGGGTGGTCGATCAGGGTTTTGGTTGGCAGGTGCCGCGTTATTGTTGTCTGGGGGATTAGGAGGTTGACCACCTTGGTTTGGAGGAGGGTTGTTCCCACGGTTACGGCCTTTTCCACGGTTTTGTTGGCCCTGTTGGCGCTGGTTATTTTGGTTCTGTGGCGGATTATGTTGGGCGTAAACTTGCCCTTCGGCAGTAGGTGGGTTCTGGGGTTGTGTAGGTACGGGAGCAGGCTGCGGTGGATAATACATAGGGGGAGGCTGCGCAGGTGCAGAGCCTTGTGGGGGTTGCTGATACATCGGTGGAGTGGGCTGTGGGTTTGCCATAGGGGTTTCCTGTGGCTGGTAATAAGCAGGTTGGGCTTGAGAGGACACAGGAGCTGAGGTAGCCTGTGGATGGTAATACGACTGATGTGCGATCGAGGGAGCATAAGTGGGGGACGCGTGTCCAAAGCACTGAGGTGGACATGAGGGTCCGTGAGAATGGTGGTGATGTGTCACAGGAGAATACGAATTGGTTGCTCCAGATTGAGATGTAGCCCGTGAAAGGTCAGGGCCAGGGCTATGATGTGCTATGGAAAAGGGTTGGGGATGCGAGGTAACACAGCCAATGATGCCGTCTGCGGCATGGGATTCCCCAGGTGCATCGTGTTGGGAGGAATCACCGCGAGGGGCATCAGGTATGATGGTATAGAGATAACTCGACTGGGCGTATATGAGGTGAAATTGCTGGGCTTTGAGGATGGCCTCTTCTTCAGACTAGGGTCGTTCAGATGCCACATCCTTGGAAATGACAGGAAGTAGGGATTTTAGGAACCAATATAAGAAGATACGGTCGTCTAACTTGATTTTGCAGAGGCTGCGGCGTCGATGCCACTCATGAATGTGGTCAGTGATGTGGGTAGCCGTGTTCTGTCTGCAAGACAGTAGGATCTCAACTCCTGCGTCATAGCGGACAGGTAACTGAAAGAACTGCAGGAAGATCGAGGAAAGGGAATTAAAGGTGGCATGGGTCGCATGGGGCTGCTCGATATACCACTTAGCTGCAGAGCCAGTGAAGGTGCGCTGTAACAGACGGAGGAGGACGGAGTCGTCCACTATGGAGTTGGTGGAACACCATAGATGGAAGGACATAATATGGTTCTGGGGGTCCTCACCTGCCTTGCCCTCAAACTTAGGGATTTCAGAGGGGAGCTTGGTGGGCATGTGAGGCCATGCAGGATCGTGTCTGATAGGATCGTTAGTCATTCTAGCTAGGTCAGGAAGGTTGAGGCTAGCCATGAATGGAAAACTAGTAGAAGGATGTGACATACTAGTAGGTTGGACCATGTTAGGGCCAATGCCCCCAAGTGTAGGGGCAGGGTTTGGGAGGTTGTCCCCAAGTGTAGGGACGAACGTGGTATGGGACGGTCCTGCACCGCTAATAGTAGTGTGAGTCACTGATGGAGTGGGAATAGGTATTCCAACTACTGGAATGGGTGCAGTGATCGGAATAGAAGAGGTGGGTCCCATCGAGGGCATACCCAACACAGGTGTGGTAGCTGGTGTGGTGGTGGATGCTCCACCAATGGTCCCTACAAAGAAAGGGGTGGAAGTCATGCCAGCCATGGGGCTGGTTGGTGCAGTGTAAATGGGGTTCTCGGACTCTGCCTCAGAATCAGAGGTAAAATAGGGGGCATCTAGATCGGGTGACGGAGTTCTATGCTGTTGACGAGTGGAGTCAAGGGACAAAGCTCAAGATCTGTGATGAGTGGTATCAAGTGGTGAAGATCTATGTCTATGAAGGGTGGTGTCAAGTGAACCGTGCTGCGGGGGCTCACCCCAGAGGCGCCGAGAATGTCTCGGGGGCTCAATGGTGACAAATGGTGTCAAATATCTGGGGGTTGTGTTGAGTGAAAAATAGCTCAAAAACCCTAATGCGACCGAGTGTACAGAAGGAGAGCTCAAAAAATATGGCACTCAAGCCAACAACCAACTCAAAACACTTGCAACAGTTGTGCTACAATAAGTGGAGTATCAACCAAAATGGTCAGAATACCAACAAGCAACAGGTTTCCTAAAAAATAAAAATAGTGGACTCACTAGACCAAAAGGAGGTAAGGGAGCATGCAAACACCTAATTAAATAGTATTCTGACTCAACTAGACATATCCTCTGCAAGGTGATGAAATCCAAGTTAGACAATATGGATAGTAGAGCCAAGTGGCTAAAGATATCCCCCTACTGGGAGGGACACAGGGTAGTCAATCCTAGAAGAAAGGAAACTAAGATACCCCGTTCATGACACGTCCAGAAAAGGTGAATCTGTCGTTTGGTCCTTTTACCATAGTACCGCCATACAGGGATACCCTGAGAACTGTGAAAGGTATCCTTCGGTTACTGAATGGATTGCGGTATTCCACTCAGGCCCCTGGAACCAGTCTGGCGACTTCAACCCTCCTAGGGGAGAGGCCCTCTGATAAACTGGTTGTGACCGTGCCAAAAAATAATAGGGGATTTTGGTTCCCTAATGGACAACAGCTACATCTCAAGTGTAAGCAACCGAGGGGTGTTATTTGGATGCCTATCCCCCCGATTCTACCTAACTACAAAAATTCTTATGTGTTCCCCAAGTGGGGTTAGAATGTTGGTTGTGTTAAGTACTTTTTAGGGCTCACTTGAATTAGGTGACAGAGTGTGTGCGTGTGAGATGATGATGAACCCAAGTAAAAAGTGCCACTAGGGTGGGCAACTTTCTAACTAGCAATAACGAGACAGAAATTAAACTTTGAAATGCAAAATTTTCTCTTTTCAATTTAAAATGTTGAAAATTTAAAAACTATTCTGTAAATGGAATAGAAATAAAACTGCAGAAAAAGGCTGTAAGGAAGTGTGGCTGCAGGTAGGACAGATGGTTGTGCTGGTGCAGAAAAAAGTGCAGCAAAGTGCTGGGTTCAAAACAGGGAAAAATGTAGAAACTAGACCGCGGGTTTTTGGCGAATCTGGGCGGTCGGACCGTGGAAAACAACTCAACAGTCGCAGTCAGGTTGCGGGATTTAGGCTGAAAAACGCAGTCGGGACGTGGGAAAAATGACTAAAGATGCCGGCGGGTTGCGGGAAAATGGCCAAAAGCCGTAGGCGGGACACAGGAAAAACGTCGAAAAGCGCCAGCGGGTTGCGGGAAAATGGCCGAAAGCCGCAGGCGGGATGTAGAAAAAGGGTTAATAGCCGCAGTCGGACCGTCCCAAACAGGCTAATAGCCGCGGTCGGATCGCAGGTAACAGACTGAAAACGGACGGCAGGTCACCGGAAACAGTCTGAGAGCCGCGGTCGGATCGCAGGTAAATGCCTGAAAGACGCGGTCGGAACGCAACTGCAGGGGGTAAAAGATGCGGTTTACAGCGGCCGAAAGGGACATTCGAACAAAAAAATATTGCAGAAAATTAAAACGTCTAAAACTTAAAAAATTATAACTAGAAATTCTTAAAAACACAACCGGAGTCGCGAAAACTGTAGCTAGGGTTTTCACCCTAGCTTGTGCAAATGAGCACCTACTAAGGAGAAAGGACTCCTTAGTAGCAGTTCAATAAACAGTAAATGAAAGACAATGCATTAAAATGGAAATTATTCTAAACATGTGCATGAAACATAAGAGACAAGAAATAATAAATGGTTTTCTTTGTATTAAAATTTTACCTCAAGTGTAGAGGTTGGTGAAGTTCTTGCAATGATCCAAGAGGGTTGCTCCAAACTCCAACTTTGCTCCTTCTCTTTCTCCAATGGTGGAAATGAACCAAAAGGGGCACTCAATGGTGAAAGTAGCTCAAGGGTGAGCTAGGGTTTCAAGAGTGATTTTGGCAGAGTAAGGGTATACTTGATTGTGGATATGAAATGATGGGTCTCCATCACCTATTTATAGGTTTTTGGTGGTGGAGTGATGGCCCATGGTTTTGGGAACCATATGGTTTAGGTCAGCTGTATAGGGTTTTTTCCTCTTTTTCCTTATTTTTTAATATTTTTTATTCCCTTTCTAGAGGGTTTTTGCTATTTTGGAGGAATTTTGGATATTTTTGGGGGAAAATGGGGGTTTTTTAGCCTTTTGGAGGCTTTGTTGGCCTTTTGGAGGCTTTTTAATGGGATTTGAGGGTTTTGAAGGCAAATATGGTAGGAAATATGGACAAATGAGTCATGTAATGGGGTAGATGAGGTAGTGAGCACTTTTTGGGTGTTAACAAAAGCTAAGGCAAATAGGCTTACGTGAAACTTGCGGAATAAAAAACCAATAGTCGAATCTCCCGCAAATGAAGAAAATGCTCTGACCAAATCAAATTACTCTGTAAAACTCAACTGTGAAAATGACACATGTCACATTGGGCCCACTTGCTATTTATAGAAATTTGACCAATTTTCAGTCAACCATTTCGGCATCATACGACATCCATTTTTCAAACCATTGGTACCATTGGAATCAGCACGGTGAGAACTTCATGATAGTCCACTCCGTTTCTCGATTCCACCCATTTATGTCACTTTTCACATGCCCCTCATTGCCTCATTTTGCGTGCCACATCAGCCGTTGTCCATTTTTTACGTTCTTTATATTGCCGGATTCAGTTTTTCGCGCTCGTGATGATACTTGAGATCATTTCTCACTCTCACCACCATATTTTTTGGGCATCTTTTCACATGTCCATCGTCACCTCGGTATGCATGCCACATCGGCCATTACCCATTTTTTGCATTCTTTATATCGTCTGATTCAATTTTCTTCGCTCGTGATGATGCTTGATATCATTTCTTGCCCTCACTAGAAGAACTTTTTTGACCTTTTTCCCCAATACCTTGCTACCTCAGTTTGCGTGTCACATCAGCCGCTATCGTATTTTACAGAACTATTGCATGATCCCAACACTCCATCAATACTGCAATTAAGGTGTTGTTTTTCCATCATTCATCAACCCGCAAGGAGGCCCCATCAGTGTTCCCCACCCACCGTTGTTATTGGATCACATACTTGTCCCTTGATTGAACACTTCCTCCTTGCTTAGCCACTATTTTTGTTCGATATAATTTTATCCCTTTTTCGGGCCGAGCAATTCCTTTACGAAAAAGGCACTTAGGGAATTTTTGTTAAGCTCTTTTTGACTCTTAAAATAATGAAAAAATTGTCGAGCAATCTTGATGCCTTTCATGCTCGTTAAACATATTTGAAAGGGTGTCTACCTGGTATAAGTTTACCCCTTTTTCAAACTTTGTAGACTAATTATGAAAAAGGAATACTCTAGTCACATCGGCTAGAAGAGTTCTCCATTTGCATCATTTTATGCTTTTTCAGGCCATGGAGACTAACATATGAAAAAGAACACCAATGGAGTCTACTTACCGCTTTCAGACTCTCTAAAATTGAAAGCAACCACGAGCAATCACCATCATGGGCTCATATAAATCCACACAATAGTACTTCTCCACCAGTTCAGAGTCTCCTTATCGCTTTCAGACTCCTTAAAATTGAAAGCACTCACGAGCATGAACAATCCTAGGCTCGCACAAATCCACAGGACAGTACCATTTTGTGAGCACACTTTTATGCCTTCTTGGAGCTCATTAAAACAACGAATAAGGCCCCAATGGTACCTCTTGGCACCACAATAGATCATGTCTACTCATATGAGAGCTTCCCCATTATGGTCGTCTTTGTTCAGAGTAATCTGCAATATGTCACCCTAAGTCTCCCGATATCATCCATCATCTTGTCCCCCATAGTCACTCTAGTCTGCAGTACTTACCGTTGATCCCTTAAAAGCTGTGATACCCATACCTAAAGTTAGTTTCATATGTTGCCAGGTCAACCATGTCATCATACTCTGAACAAAGGATGTTTGAGTCCCCCCACTCTAAAACAAAAAGCTATTTCCCATCCCCACAGTATGTTAGTCCCACTATTAGTACTATCCCTTCTCGGTTGTACACCTCACGCTCCTATCAAGGAAACATCATTGCCTCGGTAGTTGCAAGGTCTCCCTCTATTGACACCAACCAATCTATTCCAAAGGATAGACCCAAAGGTACCTGTTCCTTGGACTCATCACCATTAGTGGTGAGTGCCTATAGGTCATTTTGAAAGGAGTCCTTAGTGCCTCTCCAAATGTTTGTTTCTCACATGCTCGAAGTCAACACCTTGATCGCATCGTTGAGATTCGTACAGGGTACAGATCCTTTCAGTTATTAATCGAAGACCCCGAATGTCACCTGACTCTAGAGTCTACTTTAGGAACAACCAATTATATGTTCCTTTGAATATCCGGGCTATGTTCGGAGACAATATTTGGAAGTACCACAGTTGTATACTCCCTCGAGTGTTCAGTTCAATATACTCTTGAGATTTTGACTCACAGTTATTGAGCCCCCATAGTTGTTGGACACCTTTAGATTCAGCATTTTATTAGTCATTTTGACACCATGCATAATGATTGATGATTTTCCAGTGTATCAGTTTTTCAGATCAGTCATGATATGACCATGAGTATGTCCCAACATTGTGTTCCCTCTGGACCATTATGATGTACACAGCCAGTTTATATGTATTGTTCAAGTCCCCTTTTCGGGCCTTATTGTTATTTTTATGTCTTGATACGAGCATGGGTATGCCCGCCTCGTCCATTGTCAGAGATTATTCCTCATTCACTTTGAGGACATGTTTTAGTTTGTGCAGCTTTCATGGTCCCGGTGTTCCAATCTCCAATCGGTCTCTTCTCTCCTCCAAACCCCAGGAACAAGACAAAGAAAACTATGATGTATATTAGCTTGACCTCCTGCCCTCACACATCATGGGGCAATCTGTTAACACCCAAAAAGTGCTCACTAGCTCATTTCCCTATGCACGTGACCCTTTTGTCCATTTTTCCTACCATTTTTGCCTCTAAAACCTTCAAAAGGTCACCAAAAAGACCATAATACACCTTTTTCCCCTCAAAATATGTATTTTTCCTCAAAACACCCTCAAAAAGGGTCCAAAATTCCCAACAAACAATTAAAAGGGAATAAAATTCAAAAAGTATTCAAAAAAGGAAAAAGAGGGAAAAAGAGACCTAAACCATTTTAGCAATACCATTGGTTTCAGATTTACTGTTATCTCATTTTTTATTGTTCTTAAATCTAGTTTTTATTTTCTTGCACATGTTAGATCAGATTTACTATTATTTACATTTGTTTTTACTTTTACATTGAGACTGCTACTACAAGTTAGCAGGTGCACCTTTAGCACTAGCTTGGGAGAAATCCCAAGCAACAACTGGGCCAACCCCACTAGGGTGGTCTAATAACCATTTAACCCACACTGGACCGACCCCTCTAAGGTGGTCTAATAACCCATCAAATATAAGTTGTGACACTTACAATAATACTTGTGACACTTGCAAATAAAAATGACGACACTTCCAATTGGAGGAATAATACATCTCCATCAGGAATACCATAAAGTAGAAATGTAATATATAGGAGAATATCTTCTAAAGTTACAAATACATCAACACTCCCTCTTAACTAGGAAGGTATTCTCTCGACATAGGCATCAATACATATAGGCACAAGTTTTCAATAATGGAACTGGATCACTGGAGTATCATCATCACTGCTGTTGTACTAGTCATCTCGATCACTAGTGCTATCTCTCAATTCTTCTTGTCATAGGAAGTTCTACAAAGCCAACAATTTTTCATGCTGGATGTAGGCCTAGCCTCCTGTAGGTATTCATCATCTCATCGAGCTGGCCATCTTGTGGAATCCTCAGGGTTGATTATGTGCATCAACAAAACCTCGAAAGAGCATCCCAGGACTTTTACGAGCTTACTGCTCAACCTATCGGATCTCCCAGGATATTTTACATGTGACCTTCACAAAACCTTAAAAGAATGTCTTGCGACCTGCAAGATCTCTAAAGAGCATCCCAGGATCTTTTACGTGCCTAGCACAACCTGTCCGGATCTCCAGAACTGATTACATGTGAACTTGCAAAACCTTAAAAGAGTGTCTTGCAACCTGCAAGATCTCTAAAGAGCATCCCAGGATCTTTTACGTGCCTAGCACAACCTGTCCGGATCTCCAGGATTGATTACATGCGATTCTTGCAAAACTTTAAAAGAGAGTCTTTCAACCTGCAAGATATCTAAAGAGAATCCCAGGATCTTTTATGTGCCTAGCACAACCTGTCCAGATCTCCAAGACTGATTACATGCACCTGCACAACCTATCCACGGCCACAGAGTATCATCCTGATACTCATGATCAACCTAATCATCCTCGCACGGAGCATCGTCCTGATGCTCATGAACATACTGATCATCATCATACAGTACATAATCCTGATGCACATCATCATCATCACATGATCTTCCTAATCATCATCATAGCATCGTCCTGATGCATATCATCTGGAGCATCGTCCTGATGCTCATCACACATGATCAACATGATCATCATCATAGCATCGTCCTGATGCTCGTCACACATGATCAACCTGATCATCATCATAGCATCGTTCTGATGCATATCATCTGGAGCATCGTACCGATGCTCATCACACATGATCAATCTGATCATCATAGCAATATCTGGAGCATCGTCCTGATGATCATCACACACCACTTACATTCACAGCCATGGGAAGGATCCTCCTACCACCATGCTTGGAATGGCTCCTACAAATGTGTCCCATCACTTCCTCCTCAAAGTATCTTATATCTGAAGAACACCAAGCCTCTCTCTGAAGTACTCGAACTTCACTCTAGCTAGTGGTTTGGTCAACACATCTGCAATCTGCTCTTCTGTTGCAACATACTGCAGCTTCACTTCTCCTCTCTGCACCATATCCCTGATATAGTGATATTTGATCTTGATATGCTTCGACTTGTCATGGAACACTGGGTTCTCTGACAACTTCACACAACTCTGGTTGTCATAATAGATACAAGTAGCATCCAACTGGAGATCAAATAAATCAGACAGTAGCTTCCTTAGCCATACTGCCTCACAACTAGCTGAACAAGCTGGAACATACTCTGCTTTGGATATACTCAGTGCTATGCAGGATTTCTTTCTGCTAAACCAAGATATCACACATGATCCCATACTGAAGCAGCACCCTGAAGTGATCTTCCTATCTGCAACACTTCCTGCCCAATCTGAATCAACATAACCCTCCAGGTTAAACTTTTGATTCGCATCATACTTGAGTCCATAATCAACTATACCCTTTAGGTACCTCAGAATATGCTTTACAACAATTAGGTGAACATGTCTAGGATCCATCAGGAACTGGCTCAAGGTGTTCACCACAAAGAAAATATCTGGTCTCTTGTTCATCAGTTACATCAAGGACCCAATCATCTGACGATACATAGTGGAATCAAACGACTCTGATGAATCATCACTCAATAGCTTCATGTTCAATGCCATAGGTGTGGCGATTTCCTTGCAGTCCATCATATTGAACCGCTTCAAGATCTCTACAACATACTTCCCTTGTCCAAGGAAGATTCCATCTACACTCTGCCACACCTCCATACCTAGAAAGTAATGCATCATACCCAAGTCCTTCATCTCGAACTCGGCATCAAGCTTCCTCTTCATGTCGGCAATCAACCTATGCTCACCTGTCACAAAAAGGTCATCCAAATACAGTAGGAGTATCACTGTATTGCCTTCCTCAACCTTGTAGTGAAGGTTGGAACCCACTTTACTCTTGGTAAATCCCAAACTAGACAGGAAGCTGTCTATCGTACTGTACCATGTCTTGGGTGCTTGCTTCAAGCCATACAAGGATTTTCTCAATCTGCACACATATGAATCCCTGTCATGTGTCTCAACACTGAGTGGTTGCTCCACATACACTTCCTCTTTGACTACACCATTCAAGAAAGATGTCTTGACATCCATCTGGTGTATCTTCCACTTCATTACTGTAGCCAGATCAAGTACTATTCTAATGGAAGTGTATCTGGCTGCAAGTGCAAAATTCTCTTCATAATCTATCCCTTCTTTCTGCTAGAAGCCACAAGCCAAAAACCTTGCCTTGTATTTCTCTATGCTACCATCTGCATCATGCTTGATCTTGTAGATCCACTTGGAAGTCTCAACAGACTTCCCTTCTGGTCTTTTGACCACATCCCAGACATCATTCTTCATGATCGAATGGTACTCCTCGATCATGGCATCCTTCCATTACTGTATCCCCGATCCTGGGAACTTCAGATTCTTCAATATCTTCAATAGATAGTTTTCTTGAACTTCGTTGCTGGAACAAATGTTGTTGAGTCTTCGTCGCTTGTTCTTTGAAACAGGCCTCTCTTGTAGGTGATGGTACATGGTCTTTCCTACAAGACAAGTTCAATTGCATGATTAGAAACATCTCATATATTTCAGAACAAATTCTTACACATAAATACATATGTCATACAGTCATGCAATTATCTTAGCCAATGTTTCAATACAACATTTATCCATATCCTGTAACTTTCTAGATGCCTTCCATCTCTACTAGAACATTGTTAAGAGTGTGCACTACTTCAGCATGTCACTTAGCAATGGAATGTTGTAGAGTACCATAGGCCACTTACCTATTACTATATTAGTAGTGTTAACACCCAAAAAGTGTTCACTAGCTCATCTCCCTCATTACATGATTCATTGGTCCATATTTCCTACCATATTTGCCTCCAAAACCTCAAAAAACCATTAAAAAGCCTCCAAAAGGCCAAAACCCCCATTTTTTTCCCCAAATAAGTTAAATTCCTCCAAAAATAGCAAAAACCCTATAAAAAGGGAATAAAAAATACAAAAAAGAGGAAAAAGAGGGAAAAAATGAAGCAAAAACCCTATACAGCTGACCTAAACCATATGGTGCCCAAAACCATGGATCAGCACTCCACCACTAAAAACCTATAAATAGGTGATGGAGGCTCCCCATTTCACATCCACAGTCATCCTTATCCTTACTCTGCCAAAATCACTCCTGAAACCCTATCTCACCCCTTTTGAGCTATTTTCACATTTGAGTGCCCCTTTGGCCCATTTCCAAAACCATTTGGAGAATGAGAAAGGAACAACATTGGATCTTGGAAGCAACCCTCCTAGACTGCTGCAAGAGCTTCACCAACCTTCACATTGGAGGTATAATCAATACAAAAAACCATTTTTTATTATCTTTCTGTTATTTTATGCACATGCTTAGAGTAGTTACTGTTTTATTTACTGTCTTTTATTTACTATTTTCTGAACTGCTTCTAAGGAGTCCCTTCTCCTTAGTAGGTGCTCATTTGCACAAGCTAGGGTGAAAACCCTAGCTATAGTTTTGGTGACTCCCCTAATGTTCCTTTGAAATTCTGGTTATAGTTTTAAACATTTTTAATTTTCTGCAATATTTTTCTATTTTTTCCTTTCGGCTGCCGTAAACCGCGTCTTTAGTCCCCGCAGTTGCGATCCGACCGCGTCTTTCAGACTGTTACCTGCGATCTGACCGTGGCTCTCAGACTGTTTCTGGCGATCTACCGGTGGTTTTCAATCTGTTACTTGCGATCTGACCTCGGCTCTCAGCCTGTTTCGTGTGGTCCAACCGCGACTGTTCACCCATTTTCCTGCGGGCTGCCTACGGCTTGCAGCCATTTTCCTGCTATCCACCTGCGACTTTCGGCCTTTTTCCCACGGCCCGCCTACAGCTTTCAACCATTTTCCTACTATCCGCCTGTGACTTTCGGCCTTTTCTCTTGGTCCGCCTGCAACTTTCAACCATTTTCCTACTGTCCACCTGTGACTTTCGGCCTTTTTCCCGCGGTTCGCCTTCGGCTTTCAGCCATTTTCCTGCTATCCACCTGTGACTTTCGGCCTTTTTCCCATGGTCCACCTGTGTCTTTCAGCCACATTCTCACAATCTTCCCGTGACTCTCGACCTGTTTCCCGCAGTC
Source organism: Larix kaempferi (assembly GCA_027924585.1). Classification (NCBI taxonomy): domain Eukaryota; kingdom Viridiplantae; phylum Streptophyta; class Pinopsida; order Pinales; family Pinaceae; genus Larix; species Larix kaempferi. Next base: position 17,279,303 of record BSBM01000456.1, read on the forward strand.
CGACTGCGCAGATTTTCCACAGACCCGCGGTCTATTTTCTGCACTTTTTCCCTGTTTGAACCCATCACTTTGCTGCAATATTTTCTGCACCTACACAACCATCTATCCTATCTGTAGCCATACTTCCCTACAGCCTTTTTCTGCAGTATTATTTCTGTTCCATTTACATAATTTTTTTTAAATTTCAGCATTTTAATTGAAAAGAGAAAATTTTGCATTTCAAAGTTTAATTTCTACATTGTTATTATTAGTTAGAAAGTTTCCCACCCCGTGGCACTTTTGTTTGGGTTCATTATCTCACACGCACACACTCTGTCACCTAATTCAAGTGAGCCCTAAAATACTGCTTAACACAACCAACATTCTAACCCCACTTGGGGAACACATAAGAATATTGTAGTTAGGTAGGGTAGGGGGGATAGGCATCTAAATAACACCCCTCAGTCGCTTAAATTTGAGACATAGTTGTTGTCCATTAGGGAACCAAAATCCCATAGTATTTTTTGACACGGTTTAAAACCAATTTATCAGGAAGGCCTCTCCCCTAGGAGGGTTGAAGTAGACAAACTGGTTCCAGAAGCCTGAGTGGAATACTACAATCCATTCAGTAACCGAAGGATACCTTTCGTAGTTCTTGGTGTACTAGCCGTATGGGAGTATAGCGGCGATAGAACCAAACTGTAGATTCACCCAACCGAACATGTCATGAACGGGGTATCTTAGTTGCTTTTATTCTAGGATTGACTACCCGGTGTCCCTCCCGGTAGGGGGATATCTTTAGCCACTTGGCTCTACTATCCATATTGTCTGACTTGGATTTCATCACCTTGTAGAGGATATGTTTGGTTGAGTCAGAATACTATTTAGCTAGGTGTTTGCATGCTTCCTTACCTCCCTTTGGTCTAGTGAGTCCACTATTTTTATTTTCTAGGAAACCTGCTGCTTGTTGGTATTCTGACCATTTCTGTTGATACTCCACTTATTGTAGCACAGCTGTTACAGTAAGTGTTTTGAGTTGGTTTTTGGCCTGAGTGCCATATTTTTTGTGCTCTCCTTCGGCACACTCGGTTGCATTAGGGTTTTTGAGTTATTTTTCACTCAACACAACCCCCATATACTTGACACCATCTGTCACCATTGAGTCCCCGAGACATTCTTGGCACCTCTGGGGCAAGCCCCCACAGCACAATTCACTTCACATCACCCGTCATAGACGTATATCTTCATCACTTGATATCACTCATCATAGATCTCGAGCTTTGTCACTTGACTCCACTCGTCAACGACATAGAACTCCGTCACCCGATCTAGACGCCCCTTATTTTACCTCTGATTCTGAGGCAGAGTCCGAGAACCCCACTTACACTACACCAAGCAGCCCCATGGCTGGCATGACTTCCAACCCTTTCTTTGTAGGGACCATTGGTGAAGCATCCACCACCACACCAGCTACCATAACCACTTTGGGTATGCCCTCGATGGGGCCCACATCTACCATTTCGATCACTGTACCCATTCCAGTAGCTAGCATACCCATCCCAACTCCATCAGTGACTCACACTACCCTTGGCGGTGCAGGACTGTCCCATACCACTTTCATTCCTCCACCTGGGGGCAACATCCCAAACCTAGCCCCTCCACTCGGGGGAATTGGCCCCAACATGGTCACAACCACTAGTATGTCACATCCTTCTACTAGTTTTCCATTCATGGCTAGTCTCAACCTTCCTGACCTGGATAGACTGACTAACGATCCCATCAGACACAACCCTACATGGCCTCACATGCTCACCAAGCTCCCCTCCAACATCCCTAAGTTTGAGGGCAAGGCAGGTGAGGACCCGCAGAACCATATTATGTCCTTCCATCTATGGTGTTCCTCCAACTCCATAGTGGACGACTCTGTCCGCCTCCGTCTGTTACAGCGCACCCTCACTGGCTCTACAACTAAGTGGTACATCGAGCAACCCCATGGGACCCATTTCACATTTACTTCCCTTGCCTCAACTTTCCTACAGTTCTTTCAGTTGCCTATCTGCTATGACACGGGAGTTGAGATCCTACTGTCTTGTAGACAGAACACGGCTGCCCACATCACTGACCACATTCATGAGTGGCGTCGATGCCACAGCCTCTGCAAAATCAAGTTAGACGACCGTATCTTCTTAGATTGGTTTCTAAAATCTCTCCTTCCTATCATTGCCAAGGATGTGGCATCCAAACGACCCCAATCCGAAGAAGAGGCCATCCTCAAAGCCCAGCAATTGGACCTTATTTACACCCAGTCTGGTTACCTATATTCCATCATCCTTGATGCCCCCCGCGGCGATTCCTCCTGACATGATGCGCCGGGGCATCCCATGCCATAGATGGCATCATTGGTTGTATATCCTCACATAACCAACCCTTTTCCATAGCACGTCCTAGCCATGTTCCTGACCTTTTGGGGGCTACATCTCAGTCCGGAGCAACCAATTCGTATGCTCCCATGGCACATCACCACCATTCCCATGGACCCTCATGTCCAACTCAGTGCTTTGGTCATGCATCCCCCGCTTACATCCCCCCGGTCGCACCTCATCCATATTACCACCCACAGGTTGCACCAGCTCCTATATCCTCTCAATCCCAACCTGCTTATTACCCACCATAGGAAGCCCCTGCGGTAAACCCACAACCCGTTCCGCAGTCATATCAGCAACCCCCACAAGGTTCAGCACCTGCGCCCCCTCCAACCTACTTATTATCCACCACAGCCTGCTCCCGCACCTGCACAACCCCAGAACCCACCTGCTCCCCAAGGGAAAGTATACGCCAAACAGAATCCGCAGCAGAACCAAAATAACCAGCGTCAACAGGGCCAACAAAACCATGGCAAAGGCCGTAACCGTGGGAACAACCCCCCTCCAAACCAAGGCGGTCAACCTCCCAATCCCCCAAACAACAATAATGTGGCACTTGCTAACTAGAACCTTGACCGGCCGCCTGAACAAGCCAAAAATACTAATTTGCGAACAAACCATCCTTGTTCTATTTGTGAGGTCTATGGCCACTACACCCATGATTTCCCACATTTGGAGCGAGCTCGGAAACTCTGGACCGATGATGCCCACCGCCTAGGGCATGCGGCTCCTTAGGTTCCGCCCAACCCCCCACCACCTCAGCATCAACCCTTGGTGGTACAAATCCCTTTACCGACCCAAGGCGTAGTGAACACTCAACCGTTGGTTCCCCCTCAAGGAAATGCGCCACCACAACAGCAAATCACTTATGTCGCTCCTAATCAACCCATGTTAGACTTAGGTACCCATCACTTGTTAATGATGTCATCCACCGATGTCAACCTTCAAACGCGTCGGAACCAATATGGCTCCACCCCTGAAGCCCCTCCTGCCAACAAAAACACTAACGCTCATCCCACTGATTAGTCATTACGTATACCTCCGGCTCCACTAGAGGGCGCCTCCAAAGCACCTCGCTTCCCACTTCATCGCATCAACAATAATCCCAATGCTCACGCTGCGTCTAATTACAACATTGTAGATGACTTAGCCTAGTCCCCCGCAGCCATGTCTGCGTTAGAGGTCTTAAAAAATTGTCCTTCACAGCGCAAGACTTCGCTCTCCGCCATTAGTGCTATTGACCCAAATGATTCATGACTGATGGCCTTCGATTTGGACCAATCCGAACCATGCCTGCCTTCCACTTTAGCATTCCAAGTTTCTATATCCGTTCGGAATCTTGTCATCCATCGGTGCATTATCGATGCAGGTGCCTCTACATGCATTATGTCCACATTCGTTTGGCAGAAGTTGGGATCCCCTACTCTCCAGCAGTCCACCACTGCGTTGCGAGCCTACGACCGTCGTTTGGCTCAACCCCAAGTTCTCTTAGCTAATGTCCCCATCTAGTTAGCTGGAAAAATAGTGCTCATTGACATAGAGGTCATCAACACCCAACTTGATTATAACCTCTTACTTGGCCGCAGCTACATGTATGCCATGCGGGCGATTGCCTCATTCGTTTTTCGTACCATGATGTTCCCCCATGATAGACGCATGGTCAAGGTCGATCAACTCACCTATTATGATCCCAATGCCCCCGCTGCACCCTAAAATGTTCTCCCCATTGTTGAACAACCTGCTTTCGGTGCAGCTACTTCGTTGGTTTCCTCTGTGGGACCCGGATTTACTCAGATACATCGATGACCTCAACATTCCAATCCATTCCACCCCCGTCACTAGCGACCGAAATATCTGACCTATGTACTCTTTCCCACAAAGCACAACCACCGAACAATCAACTGCCCTTGTTACCCAAACCACCATTAGTACCTAGTCATATTGGTGTTACACCCATCCACACAATCCCATTCCTATTCCCTCCCTCGGGAGTAGTAAGCGCCCCGGTTATGGCTACTCTCAGCCTCCCCAGGTTAACCTTAGGAATGCCTGTGTGGTATATTTCACCTCCCATTTCCCCACCGACAACAAATGTCGTCCTACAACTGGTGCAACCCATTGCCACTACTAGTCAACCACCCCCCGGTGTCTACTTCTTCGTCATCTACTCCTCCACCCCCTCTTATCAAGCACACTGGGGGCAGAGGCCCACAAGCATACACTGCTGTACCCCTTCCCAAAATAGTTAAACCCCCCCCCCCCATGTTTTGTGCTCCTCCTAAATGCTCATTGTGTGATGAGTTAGGCCATCCTACCCATCAATGTCCACAATTACCTGCATTACAAGAGCACATGCAAATGCTTGATGATGACCCCAACATCCCGGCTGTCCAACTCGATCTAGCCCCTAAGCCTCGTGATAAATCACTGCGTACCAACCACCCTTGTGCAATATGCGGTATTTACGGCCATTACTCACATCACTGTCCTGATCTCCCGGATTACAGAGCAGCTCTCTACGAGATGAAAAAATTGGACCTTGAGACGGCGCCCCTGACATTTGAGGAGATCCACCCCCCAGTATCACCTTCATCCGGCGAGATTAATACCATCTATATGATCTCTTCTACTACCACTCCCTCGTTAACCGATTTGACAAATCAAATTTTCCGCAATGATGAGGAGATTCTAGAGGCTCTCACTGCCACGGATTACCCCTGGGAAGACATGCACCATCATTCCTACTTCCTCCCAGAAGAGTCCTCCTCCACCACAACCACCCAATTTGTGGTTGAGTCCAAATATTTCCTCCCCACCAAAGTCGACTGGTTTAAGGATCCCATTCCCGCTCCTGATGCTTTTGAGGAAGGTAACATGGCCAACATCTCACCCGTCATCCACATCAATATCTTTGACCCACTCGGTGCTCTTGAAATCATTACATTAGGAGCCTCCTGTAGTGAGTATGAGATCGGAGAGTACAAAAAACTTTTCCAAGAGTTCTATGATGTCTTTTCCTAGTACTATACCGAAATGCCTGGTCTTGACCCCGCTATTATAGAACACCACATTGACACATGGCCAGATGTACCCCCCGTTCGCCAGAAACAGCGCCCCATTCATCCCTCAAAGCTCCCCGTTGTTAAAGCAGAGATTGAGAAACTTCACAAAGCAAGATTCATTTATCCTATTGCATATACCACTTGGGTTTCTAACCCCGTCCCTGTTAACACGAAACAAGGCACCATCAGAGTATGTACTGACTTCAGTGATTTAAACCGAGCTTGTCCCAAAGACAACTTCCCCATGCCATTTATTGACCAACTCATCGATGTGTGTGTAGGGAATGAAGTCCTATCTTTTATGGACGGTTTTTCCGGATACAACCAGATTCAGATCCGCAAGGAGGATGAGTACAAGATTTCCTTTACCACCCCCTGGGGCACCTTTGCCTATCACGTCATGCCTTTCGGCCTCAAAAATGTTGGTGCCACCTTCCAGCGGGCCATGACCTACTGTTTTCATGACTTGGTTCATATCCTATTAGTCTATCTCGACGACCTTACAGCTCATTCCTGGAAACGATCAGACCACCTTAACGACCTCCGACAAATCTTTCTGCGTTGTCGCAAATATCAAATCCACTTGAACCCACACAAGTGTGTATTTTGCGTTCTGGTAGGCTGGTTGTTGGGTTTCATTGTTTCCCATAAAGGAATCTCTATTGATCCCCTGAAAGTCCAAGCTATCATAGACCTTCCCACTCCTCGCACACTCCGGCAACTCCAGAGTCTGCAAGGAAAATCTAATTTTCTCTGACGCTTCATTCCTAATTATGCCACCACCGTTCATGGTTTCTTACGCCTACTTCGTACCCACATACCCTTTGTTTGGGATGACCAGGCGCAATCTGCAGTCGAAGCCCTTAAGAAAGCTCTCACGCAAGCCCCTCTGATCTCCCCTCTAGATTTCTCTCAAGACTTCATTCTTTACGTCTCGGCATCCGATCATGTCGTGTCCGGAGTCCTTGTCCAAGAAGACACTGCTCGCCAGAAGCATGTCATTTATTACGTCATCCAGACCTTGTCTGGACCACCCCTACGTTACCCATATGAAGAAAGACTGGCTCTTGCCGTCATCCATAAGCCCATCATTCCAACCAACACATATGTGCTCCACAATCACAAACCCCATGCACATAGCATGGGGGCAGGTCATTAACCCTGCTCACTTTTTCACATGCGTGATCTCAACCATTTTTGTGGTCACATGTCAGTTGTATATATGATTTGATTCGATACACCTAGTATTCTGCCCCTGTGGGTCATCATTTCTCCCCACCACTGCATCCTTGGATTGGTGGACTCAACTTTATTTATAGTCATTTTTAACTTAGTTATTTCCTTTGACCATTCCGGAGTCCTTATGACCTTCATTTTTTCGCACCATTTGCACCGCCAGATTCATATTTCCATGCCTGTGATGATGCTTGAGATCATTTCTCGCTCTCACAAAAAACTTTTGGAATTTATTCCATGAACATCGCCATCTCGATTTGCGGCGCCACATCTGCTGTTGTCAGTTTTTAGCATTCCTTATACCATCTGATCCATTTTTCCAAGCCCGTGATGATGCTTGAGATCATTTCTCGCTCTCACCCCCATATGTTTTGGGTATTTTTTCCAAAAATGCCCCTGTCACCTCGATTTGCGTGCCACCTCGGTCGTTCTCCATTTATGACACTTTTTATATCGCAGGATTTAGTTTTCCGAGCTCGTGATGATGCTTGAGATCATTTATCGCTCTCACCAGGTACACTTTCCATATTGCGTCCTGACACCTTGCTGCCTCAGTTTGCGTGCCACATCTGCCGCCATTGGATTGTTACACATTTTTACATGAGCCATTCACTCCATTCATACTACAATTATTTCGTTATTTTTACACCATTCATTCTCCCGCAAGGAGGCCCACCATTCTTCCCCCCCCACCCTCGTTCTTGGTTCCCATCGATGATTCCTTGATTGAGCACTTCCTCCTTGCCTGGCCATTTCTTTTGTTCGGTATACTTTTATCCCTTTTTCAGGCCGGACAAGTCCTTTACGAAAAAGGCACTTAGGGAGTTTCTGTTAAGCTCTTTTCTGACTCCTAAAACAATCAAAAGATCACTGAGAAATCTTGCTTCCTTTCATGCTCGTTAAAGTACCTGAAAGGGCATCTATCTAGTATAAGTTTAACCCTTTTTCGGACCTGGTAGACTAATTACGAAAAATGAATACTCTAGTCACATCGGCTAGAAGAGTTCTTCATTGCATCATTTTATGCTTCTTCAGGACTTGGAGACTAACACATGAAAAAGCACCCCCCTGGAGTCGTCTTATTTGCTTTCAGACTCTCTAAAATTGAAAGAAACCACGAGCATGCACCGTCCTGGGCTCGTACAAATCCACACGACAGTACCATTCCATTATTTCAGAGTCTTCTTATCGCTTTCAGACTCCTTAAAATTGAAAGCAATCACAAGCATGAACTATCCTGGGCTCGTATAAATCCACATGACATTACCATTTTGAACACCCTTCTTCTAGTTCCTTAACCCATGAAGGAGTACCCCCAGTGCCTCTCAGCACCATGATCGATCATCTCGGAAGCACCCCCAATAAGGTCACCTTTGTTTAGAGTATTCTGCAGTCTCCTGCCATCTTACACCAACTTGAGTATCACTCATCCCAGTCACCACCCTTGGTCCATTACAGCTATGATCCCTTTCCCACCAGTCAGTTTCATATGCTTCCCGATCACCCCCGCCATCATACTCTGAACAAAGGAAGTTTGAGTCCACCCACTCTACTTGCCTAGTTATTCCCTACCCCCACAGTATGTCAGTCCTACCATTAGTACTCTCACACTCCGGTTCTCTACCTCATGCTCCTATCAAAGAAACATCATTTCCTTGCTAGTTGCAGGTCTCCCTCTGTCGACGACAACCCATCTATTCCATAGGATAGACCCAGAGGTCCCTACGCCTTGGACTCATCACCATCTGTGGTGAGTTCCTATGGACCATTTTGAGAGGAATTATCAGTGCCTCTCTGAGTGGTTGTTTCTCACAAGCTCGACTTCAACACCTTGATCGCATTGTTGAGAATCGCTCAGGGTATATATCCCTTCAGTTATTGGTTGAAGACCCCAAATTTCCCCCGACTCTAGCACATTGATGAGTCACTTCGGAACACCCAGTTATATGTTCCCGTGGATGTCTGGGTTGAATTGGCAATTGTATTTGGAATCCATCCAGTTATATGCTTCCTTGAGCACCCAGTTCAGTTCCAGTTCAGTGTACCATTGAGGGTATGACTCCCCGTCACTACGATCCAGCAGCTCATCAGTTCCTCTGGTACCACACTCAGCAACACTGTTGTTATTCCAGTGTATCAATTCTTCAGCTTAGACATGGTCAGCCCAGCAGTACGTCCCAGATTCTGTGTCCCCTTTGGACCCTTATGATGTACATAGTGGTTCTCCGTGTATCTTTCAGGTCCCCATTTTCGAGCCTCATTGTTATTGTTTATATATATCTTGATATGAGCATGGGTATGCCCGCCTCGTCCATATATTGAGATTCTTCCTCATTCATTGTTTGAGGCCCTGTATATTTTAGGTCCCCATTTTTGGACCCCCTTGTTATTATTCTATATCTTGATATGAGCATGGGAATGCCTGCCTCGTCCATATGTTGAGATTATTCCTCATTCATTATTAAGGTCATGTATTTTCAGTTTTTGCAGTTTGTTCGGGACTGTTGCTCCGAGATCTAGTTCATTTCTTCTCCTCTCCACATCCCAGGAAAACCATAAAAGACCTATGATGTCTATCAACCATACGATGAGCTCCTACCCTCACACATCAGGGGGCAATCTGTTAACACCCAAAAAGTGCTCACTACCTCATCTCCCTCATTACATGATTCATTGGTCCATATTTCCTACCATATTTGCCTCCAAAACCTCAAAAAACCATTAAAAATCCTCCAAAAGGACAAAACCCCCCTTTTTTCCCCAAAATAAGTTAAATTCCTCCAAAAATAGCAAAAACCCTCTGAAAAGGGAATAAAAAATACAAAAAAGAGGAAAAAGAGGGAAAAAAGGAAGCAAAAACCCTATACATCTGACCTAAACCATATGGTGCCCAAAACCATGGGTCAGCACTCCACCACTAAAAACCTATAAATAGGTGATGGAGGCTCCCCATTTCACATCCACAGTCATCCCTATCCTTACTTTGCCAAAATCACTCCTAAAACCCTAGCTCACCCCTTTTGAGCTATTTTCACATTTGAGTGCCCCTTTGGCCCATTTTCAAAACCCTTTGGAGAAGGAGAAAGGAAAAACACTGGAGCTTGGAAGCAACCCTCCTGTACTGCTGCAAGAGTTTCACCAACCTTCACATTGGAGGTATAATCAATACAAAAAACCATTTTTTATTATCTTTTTGTTATTTTATGCACATGCTTAGAGTAGTTACTGTCTTTTATTTACTATTTTTTGAACTGCTACTAAGGAGTCCCTTCTCCTTAGTAGGTGCTCATTTGCACAAGCTAGGGTGAAAACCCTATCTACAAGTAGTATCTTGTTCATTAATGCAATATTTTCTAAAATGCATAAAGTACATCCTAAATCTAGGAACATAAGTATGACATACATGAATGAACAACATCATTTAAGTAATAAAAATGACAATTCAAATACTTATCTTTGTTTGCTTGTTGAGTGGACTCCCTCTCAATCTTTGCTTCCTTGATTATCTGTCTTTGAACTTATATCCATCCTGGAACACTATGCATGGTTAAGTGTGCACTAGTGTCATCATTGTGTCATCCTCAAGATCACATACATAATCATACATTCATTATTATAATATCAATACTATCAAAACAGTATGATTCTAAATAATCTTAAACATGAATGGTCATGGTCATTTCATGCACAGGTAATTTATCACAAACGTTAGTATTTCAAGGTTTTAGGGAGTACTTCTTTTACTCATGCATGTTCTTATTTGACCTTGGGACTTTTCTGGTTTGTTATATCATTAATCAAACTAGGAAGCATAATGTGCATAAACCCACGATTATTCAAACCTATAACTTCATGAATAATCATTATCAATCATACAAAAAGTATACTTATATAAGATCTTAACACGAGGTAGGATTCTAACTTGATATAAGAAAAACATACCTGGATTATCATGTTTGCGAGTTTTGTCTATCATACCCAAACAATGTCTTCTTTGTTCTCTTCAATGATTTAGAGACCTTGTGCTAGTAACCTGCACATCTCATAAGTTAAGCATTGTAGAACCAAATTATACATACCTTGTAAGTAGATATTCTATGTGATCAATAGCAATGGATGAGTCTTTTTCTTCATGTCACCATGGTCATATGTTCTCGATCTAGAACTTGATTTGTCTTTCTTGATGTACCTTTCATGTTAGTGAACAACATCATCCTCATACAACACCACAGTGCATTAGTACAATCATAAGTGTCATAACCCTAATCAATGAATGTCTTCTATCATTCACATGCATTCATATTTTTACTAAGGTGATAAGACAAGTCTAAAAATTAATCAAGATTGTACTAACCTCAATAGTATGAAGACAAACATGTCATAGACTTAATCATGAACAAATTTCAAAACATACTTGTATCTCCTCAAGTCATACCTATCGGGATTTCCTGTAATATTCTTTTGTAAAGCCTTAGCCTCATCTCCCTCTAGAGCTGGAACTTCTTCACTTATGTAGCTGTCCAAATCATTCTCTTCTAGGATTGACCCAATCCACTTTGATTTGCTGAGGCTGGATCTGGAGCTGGCTAGGGTTTGACAGAGAAACCCTAAAAATCCAAACTTGGAATTTCAAACTTCTGCCTAGACAGGGAGATGTAGATGACTGAGAAGAGCAAGCTGGTGTACTCAGATTTTGAAAACTTCAAAAATTGACTCCTCAAAATTGACCTGCGAGTTTCAGATTTGAAGTTTTTGTCAAATTCTGGTTTTTTGGTCAAAATCCCGAACTAGGGTTTGATAGAGACCAAGGTTCTACCCAACCAAAAACTTCGATCTTGGTCTCTAAATTTCAATTTTTATGAGGAGCATCCAGCCATGGTCTCAGATTCCAAAAATTCCAACTTGTTTGGACAGAAATATATGCCATATTGTTTCTGATATATCTCTGAAATTTCAGATCCTTGGGGTCTGAAACTTTGTCCTATGATAGACTAAACTATCATCTTTCCAACCCCACAGATCTGAGCTTGAATGGATTCTCTGAGAAAGAGAGATATGCCAAATGTCACAACATGACCTGTTTATGGATGAAAAAGTGTAGCAAACTTGTACGGAGTGCCATGTGTCACTGTTTCAACTTAGGCCTCTGAAACCTAGACTTGTGAAACTAAAGTCTATTCCCTAACTTCCACCTTTTATGGAATTCCATTTGGAGCTTCCTAGCCCGAGATATGACCTTTGTTCCTAGGTCACTTGTTTAGGGCTTCATTCTGGAAGAGGCAGAAACCCTAACTTGTACGAATCATATCTCACAAAGTACAACGAATCTGAGGCTGAGCTTCAGACACAAGGTACATGAACATTTAATATTCAACTTGTAAACGTTTCATATCCTGAACCTTCTCCAAAATGGATTTAGAGCGAAAGTTCCACGATGAATGGTTTTTACTATACCAAGCCCTAACTTCCAATTTGTGGCAACTGCAACAAGTGTCATAAATTCCATACCATTCCTTCCTTCAGGATAGCTCTTATACCATATTATTTTTTCATTATTTAATTCAATATGATCGAGTATCTTAACTGAGAGAACAACATGTACATCATATCAAACATAAGAGACAAGAGACACAAAGCATTTCACCGAGGAAAACCAAGAAGGTGAAAATCCCTGCAACTTCCTCAGAGATAGAATGAGCACCAATACAAATATCACCAAGATGAATCCCCAAAAGATAAATGTCTGCAGTAGCTACTCATCCTCCACTTTTGCGCACTCCTCCTCTCTCTCACTAATGCAAAGTGAGTGAGTGAGTGAATGAATAAATGAGAGAGTCACACTCTCTATTTATACTTTATTTGACTTGCCTTTTACTCTAACTGGGCCGACTTCCCTTAGGAGAGTCTAATAACCCATTACCAGTTGTCACTGGGCCGACCCCACTAGGGTGGAATAATAACCCTTTAACCCACATTGGGCCGACCCCTCTAAGGTGGTCTAATAATCCATCAAATATAAGTTGCGACACTTACAATAATACTTGCGACACTTGCAAATACAAATGACGACACTTCTGATTGGGGGAATAATACATCTCCATCAGGAATACAATAAAGTACAAATGTAATACATAGGAGAATACATTCTGAAGTTACAAATACATCAAAAAATTTCTTAGTGCTGCTTGTTGGCTTTTTGTCCTCTTTGTTATAGCTCGCTTGCTGTGGCATCGGTTACGGTAAAGTTTTTTGAGCTTCCTTTTTTGGCATGTGTGCCTCTTTTTATCCTAGCTCCCCTTTTTCATGCATGGTTTCCTGAGGGTTTATGAGTTTCTTTTAGCAAGACTCCATCCACATCACTTAGTCTTGTTCCATGGAAAATCCATCTCCATGAACCCAAGCTACTTCTATGACTACCAATCAAGAGGCCCCTTTTCAAGGGGTACCTTTTGTCTTTCCTCCAGTTGGAGATATTGGTCCTCCCTTTATTGCCACTTTAAATCTTCCTAGATTAACCATAGGATTAACATTGTGGTTATCCAATCTGGTGATTCCGACTGTACCCAATGTTTCAAATGTTAACTCTCCACCACGAGAGTGTCAATCCCAAATTGATCCTTCCCCTTCTTCGTCAGATGTATCTACTTCTGTTCCCTTCTTCCTCACCTGATAAAAGCAATAGTGCTAGTAATCAGGAGGATAAGAAGAAGAAGAAAAGGAAAGATAAGAAAGAGACCAAGCATCAAACAGTTTCCTCTAATGGCACTCATTCTATGAAAACACCTCATAGACCCAAGTTCCCTTGCAAGCTTTGCCAGGGTGATCACCTTCTCAAGGATTGTCCTGGTCTTTCCAAAGTGTTAGAAGAGTGGTATAAAGGATCCAAACAACCTATATCATCAGCGTCTAGACATCATACTGATGGCACCCCATCAGCCAGTGACTCTAAGGTTAAGGGTCGAAAAGGTAAAGTCAAGAATCCTTGTTTTTTATGCAAGGGCATGCACCTTACTTACCTTTGCCCACGCATGGATGAAGTTTCACAATTGTTGGAAGAGATTACTATATCTCATAAGTTGTCCCTTGACCCCCCATTGGTTGATGAAGTAGTCGATACATCCCCATCCTCGGTCGATCCCACTCTTTCTTCAAAGAGTGAAGTTGAATTGGTCGAGTCGATATCACCTCCACTCGATCCCACTCTTTCATTGGAGAATTCCCATACTGAAGTAGTCACCATAATAAAATATTCATCTCATTCTACTTTTCCGGTTGAGAGTGAATTGAAAACTGCTGATGTTTTCTTCGTTAATTCAGGTTGTTCTGGACAAGGGGGAATTTTACCCATTTCGACGAAGCCCCCCCCCCAAGTATTGAGTTTGTTTCCTTTGATTGGAATAACCTAGTAGAATCCTATCTTCCTTCAGATGTTCCCTTCCAAATATCTGTAGGAGTCACCGATAAGGAAATATTTTGCACTATAGTTGACGAGGGAGCTTCTGTTAGTATTTTATCCTCAACTGCTTGGAAAGCTACAAGTTCTCCTCATCTTGTGCCAGTCACTGACCAGATACTAGCTTTCAATAGAAGGCTTACTGAACCTTTAGGGATCCTTCCGCAGTTACCTATCACCTTAGGAGGGAAAACTGTTTGTATTGATGTTATGGTAGTCCAAGGTCCCTTGGATTTTAATTTGGTCCTTGGACATGATTATGTCTATGTTATGAAATTTGTAGTGTCCACACTCTTTCGAATGATGTATTTTCCCTATGACGGGAGGATCGTGACCATTGATCAGCTTTCCTTTGTGTCACCAAATCATTGCATGACTCCTAGTCATCAAACTTCCCTGAATGTTCCACATATTTTAGTGGTTTCTTCCCCTTAAGGATAGGGGGCATGTCTCCAGCCTCTCGACATCATGTTGGAGTTACCCCTCGACTTCTTAGGTCGGGGGGAACACTACCAACCTTCAGACATCATGTTGGGTAGGAACCAATATCAAGCATAGTTTACCTTTTGTTTCAAGCTTGAGTAAAAATGAAACCATTCCCAAGCATAGTTTACCTTTGGTTTTGAGCTTGTGTAAAAATGAAACCATTCACAAGCATAGTTTACCTTTGGTTTCAGCTTGTGTAAAAATGAAACCATTCCCAAGCACAATTTACCTTTGGTTTCAAGTTTGCATAAAAAATGAAACCAACTTCGTGATCATAGTTCCCTTTCTACATCAAGCTCGTTAAAAAATAAAACAGATTCCTCTCCCATTGAGTTGAGTCTCCCACCATATGTAGGATTTGAACCTTCATTTCATATGCCTCATTCTTCCTATCCCTCTAGTGAACCATTTTCCTATTAGTAGCCAGGAATTTAATTGGGCGAAGAAGAAGAGTAGGCAGATGAAACGAAGCTTGGGGGGCATGTCTCCAGCCTCTAGACATCATACTAGAGGTTATCCATCAGCTTCTTATGCTGGGGGAAAAATTTCGAACCTATGGACTTCATGTTGGGACCCATCAATGGACCTCATTCTGAGCATAGTTTAGATTTGAATTCAAGCTCGCTAAAAAATGAAACCATGATCCCGAGCATAGTTCATTTTATGTTGCAAGCTCATTAAAAAATGAAGCAGATACAATGAGCATTCTTCCAACCTTCCTTCAAGCTCGTTAAAACTAGTAAGAGGTGTCGAGCTTACGTTTCAGTTTTTCCTGCTCAGGTTAAAATTATGAAAAGTGGTTTGAGCTTACTTTTTCCTTTTTCATGCTCTGGATCAAAACATGAAAAATATTTCGAGTGCTTTTGATACCATTGTCGTGCTCGTTAAAAATTGAGTAAAAAAATGTGTCTAACGAATATAGGTTTATCACTTTATCTGGCCTCGCTATACTACTTACGGAAAAGGAACTGTGTCGAGTTTACTTTTTCCTTTATCGTGCTCAGTCACCAACCATGACAAAGTTGTACATGGATTCCTCTTTAAGCTCTTTCCAGACTCCCAAAATAGGAAAAGATTGCCAAGTGTACTGTCTCTTTCGCACTTGTAAAATTATTCGAAAGGTCGTCTATCCAGTGGTAGGTTATGTTGAATATTGTAACTTCTAAGAATATTATATTTGTACATTATTTATTCCGGAGATGTTCCATCCCTCCGAGGTGATTCTATTATGTATCCAGAGATGTTTATTCCTCCGAGGAGTTGTGGCAACTAGGGTTATTAGACCCACCATGTGGGGGTCGGCCCAGTAAGTTATAATAGGGTATTTAACCTAATGGTTAAATATGAGCCTACATGTACTTGTGTAAAATATATGTCAGAGTAGTGTATAAATAGAGGAGGTGTGTTCCTCATTTGACACACTCACACACTTGAAAAGAGGAGCACTTGTCTGGGAGATTTGATAAGGAGGATTAGAAGGAGGGAGCACATCTTGTATTTTGGTTTATCATCTTATTGAGGAAAGCTTTGCTTGGTTTTCTATCCCATGAGGGTTTCCCAGGATAAATCTGTGTCTCTTGTGTTTATGCTATGCTTGTTGTTTCTTCAGTGATCCTGTATATGCTATTATTGTGAAATAGAATGTAATGCTTCTATTTTATGTCTTAGCATATTGAATTTTAACATGGTATCAGAGCTAACCCGAAGGAAGACAAGGTATGGCACTTACGACACTTGCTTTACTTACGACAATTTGAAGGTTAGGGTTTTACATATAAAAAACCAGTCATCGTGGAACTTTCTCTATAAATACATTTCTGCGAAGGTTCAGGGTCTGAAAAGCTTACATGTAGAATACAACATCCCCAGGTACCTTGTGTCCAAAGGGCACCCTCATATTCGTTCTACTTTATGAGTTATGATCAGTACAAGTTAGGGTTTCTGCCTCTTCCAGATCTCAGTCAAACTCAGGTGACCTTGGAAAAAAGGTCATAACTTGGGCTAGGAAGCTCCAAATGAAATTTCGTAAAAAGTGACAGGTAGTACACAGACTGTACTATCTCAAAAAAACTTTTCAGAGGCCGAAGGTGAACCAGTGACACGTGGCACTCCGTACAAGTTCTCTCTCCTGTTTTATCCCATAAACAAGTCACGTTGCGACACTTGGCATAAATCTCTCTCAGAAAATCCAAT
Source organism: Larix kaempferi (assembly GCA_027924585.1). Lineage (NCBI taxonomy): Eukaryota > Viridiplantae > Streptophyta > Pinopsida > Pinales > Pinaceae > Larix > Larix kaempferi. The sequence goes on from BSBM01000456.1 coordinate 17,296,135, forward strand.
TGAGGTCAGACCTGTCAAGATGGAAAGATGATAGGTCAGGCTAATGCAGAAAAAGTTTTTAGACCCCGTGGAGCAAAAATTTCAGAGTTATAGCAGAGGGAATAAGGTGCATATTTCTATCAAAACAGAATTATTTTTAGCACCTTTATTCATGGCTTCCGGAATTTAGGGTTTCGGAGAAAGTTGGAATTTTTTGAAGTCCGTAAACCACGGCTGGAAGCTCCTCATAAAAATAAGAGTTTAGAGCCTTGGATCGAACCTTTTGATTGGACATAAGGGTGGGCTTCATCAAACCCTAGTTCAGGTTCCTGTCCAGAAGATCCAGAAGTTTCGAAGGCAATTTTGAGGTGTCAAATTTTGGAGATTTCAAAATTGAAGAATGCTAGGTTGATCAGCTCAGCAAGACACATTCGTCCATCCATTCAGAAGTATGAAAGTCAAAGATTGAATTTTTAAGGTTTCTCTAGCAAACCCTAATCAAGCTCCAGATTAAGTTTCAGGGGGAGTTGAGGCTAAGGCCTTACATAAGAAGACTACAAAAAGTCTCGACAGGTATGACTTAAGGAGGTTCAGGTATGCCTTGAAATTTGATTCTTGATTAAGTTCATAATGTGTTTGTCTTCATGTTATTTATTATTACAATCTTGATTAATGTTATTAATTGTCTTATCACCCTAGTAACAATATGAATGCATGTGAACGATCGAAGACATTCATTGATTAGGGCTATATGATTGTACTTATGCATTATGGTGTTGTGTGAGGTTGATGTTGTCCGCTAACAAGACACAGGTACATTACAAAAGACAAATCAAGTTCCATGACCATGACAACATGAAGACAAAGACTCACGAGGTATGTATGACTTTGTTATATTATGTTTAACCTACGAGACATGCAGGTTCTAGCTCAGGATCTCTAAATCATTGAAGATATTGTTTAGGTATGTTGTACATAACTAAGCAGGTATACTAATCCAGGTATGTTTTCCTATGTCATGTTAGAATCTTACCTTGTGTAAGTATACTTGGTATGATTGGTTAGTAATCAAGGGTTTATGCATATTATGTCTCTTATCTTGGTTGATGATTTAACTAACTAGATCAAACAAGAAAATGCTCGAGTAAAAGAAGACTTCCTTGAAACCCTGAATACTAATGATCATGACTGTACATATTCAAGATTATTTAGAATTAGAATGTTTTGATAATATTTAGAATATACTAATGAATGTATGTTTGTGTATGAGATCATGAGGATGACACTAGTGTACACTTGAGCATGCACAGTGGTACAGAATGAATAGAAGTTTAGAAGACATACAGAAGATCAAGCCGGAGGCAACCACACAAACATAAAAGATAAGTATTTGAGTTGTTATTAGAAATAGTAAATGATATTGCTTGTATGCATATTTGTATTCCTAGAATATATCATGTTGAGTGTAAACATTCATAAAGCATTGAACAGTATACTACTAATATGCATATGATTGGTAAGTTGGACAAACATTCCATTGTTGCTTGTCTAGAATGAAACCTCTTTGCTGACATGCTGAGAGCTATGCACACTCTTGATAGTATGTTCTGGTAGAGATGGAAGGCATCTAGATAGCCACTGTATGCATACAGGATATGGGAAAGTGTTGTGCCAAAGTATTGGTCAAAATAGTTGCATAACTATGTAAATGATATCTGTATGCATAATAGGTTATCATGTCAATATGATTTGATGATTATGAAGTATTACTAATCATGTACTTAATTTTGATTTGTAGGAAAGATCATGATGAATGATGAACTCTGAACAAGCGATGGATGTTCAACAAAAGATTTACAAATCAAACACACTATAGAAAGCTTGTGGTTAAGAGATTCTCTTAGAAAGAGGAAGAGAATCATGATGAGATGTTTTGCTCCAAGGGACTAGATAAGACCATTCTCTTAATAATGTAATCAGGTTCTGTATGGGTTCCCAGGATCGGTAGTCAATTGATGAGCTTAATGATCATCATGGGTGATGTGGATCTCAACCTTTGCTACAAGGTTGAATATGGGTTCTATACACATATGACATGGATGCAAGAAGGAACTCACCACAGAGTTCGAATGATTTTGAGGCTCATTTTAGTAGACCCATCTGAAGAGAGATGGCACAGATAGATATGCAGAAGATCACTCAATGTTGAGTGTGAATAATGGACAATTGAAAGCTTCATGAAAAAGCTTGGGCTTTACCAGAAGTAAAGTTGTTCCTAACCTTTACCTTAAGGTTGTGGATGATGAACCTATCGTACCATTATTGTATGACGATGATCTCTTTCTGACAAGGAATGAGAAATAGGTCATGAAAATGGCTACAGAAATGAAAATGAAAGATCTCGGATTAATGCACTACTTCTTAGGTCTAGAAGTATGGCAAGATCCAAAAGGAATCTTTTAATTCAAGGTAACTATGCTGTGAAGTTTCTAAAAAGATTTGATATGTTGGAGTATAAATCCATGGCCACTCCCATGGACTCCAACTTGAAGTTGTTAGTTAATGACTCATCGTATTTAGTGGACCTAACCCTATATAGACAAATCATTGGGTCATTGATGTATTTAACAAATACTAGGCCAGATATATGCTTTGCTGCAAATACCCTAAGTCAGTATCTAGTAGAACCTAGAAAGGTTCACTTAATAACTACAAAGCATGTAGTGAGGTACCTAAAAGGTACATTAGATTTTGGTCTATATTATCTTGGAGGTCATGAACTCCGTTTACATGGTTACTCAGATTTTGATTGGGCAAGAAGTGCCTCAGACAGAAAGAGTACATCAGGTGGATGTTATAGTCTTGAATCTGCCATGATCTCATGGTTCAGCAAGGAACAATCTAGTGTGGCTCTCAGTACTGCTAAAGTAGAATATATATATAGCTGTCTGCTCTGCCAGCTGTGAAGCAGTGTGGCTTCAAAAGCTATTATATGGAGTGTTTGACTTAGAAATGAATTCCACTATGATTATATGTGACATTCAAAACTGCATCAAGATAGAAAATCTTGTATTCCACGATAAGTCAAAAACACATAGAGATCCGATACTTCTGTATACGAGATATGGTGCAGAGAGGAGCTATCAAGCTCGAGTATATAAGCACTGAGGATCAGATTGCTAATATCTTGACTAAACCTCTGTCTCGAGTAAAGTTTGAATACTTTTGAGACAAGCTTGGTATAGTTCAGAAGGACCCTCCTCGAAAGGGGGAGTAGCATAGTATCGGATAACAAGTCTGTCTCATCAATGATGAGGTTACCTATTTATTGCACCTAGTTACTTAGAATTATTTAGATTTAGGAATCTTATATTTTTTCTTTTGATGATAGACGTATACATGCTTTTGATGATAGATGTATACATGCTTTTGATGATAGATGTTATGCATGTTTTGATGATGAGGATACATGTTTTGTTATACATGTTTTGATGATGAGGATACATGTTTTGTTATACATGTTTTGATGATGAGGATACATGATTGACACATGTTTTGATGAAGTTCTTGGTAAACATGTGAGGGGATTGGATCATCCCTGGACTTTAGTCCAAAAGAAGAGCTGTAGACATATGTCTTCGAGAATGAAGTCCTTGGTGGACTTGAGGGGATTGGATCATCCCTGGACTTCAGTCCTAAAGAGATCCGTAGACGTATGTCTTTGAGAATGAAATCCTTGGTGGACTTGAGGGGACTGGATCATCCCTGGACTTCAGTCCTAAAGAGAGCCGTAGACGTATGTCTTCGAGAATAAAGTCCTTGGTGGACTTGAGGGGATTGGATCATCCCTGGACTTCAGTCCGAAAGAAGAGCCGTAGACGTATGTCTTCGAGAATGAAGTTCTTGGTGAACATGTGAGGGGATTGGATCATCCCTGGACTTCAGTCTGAAAGAAGATCCGTAGACGTATGTCCTCGAGAATGAATTTCTTGGTGAACATGTGAGGGGATTGGATCATCCCTGGACTTTAGTTCGAAAGAAGAGCCGTAGACATATGTCTTCGAGAATGAAGTCCTTGGTGGACTTGAGGGCATTGGATCATCCCTGGACTTCAGTCCTAAAGAGAGCCGTAGACGTATGTCTTCGAGAATGAAGTCCTTGGTGGACTTGAGGGGATTGGATCATCCCTGGAGTTCAGTCCTAAAGAGAGTCGTAGACATGATGTCTCCGAGAACAAAATCCTGAATGAACAGGTAAGGGGATTGGATCATCCTAGGACTTTGGTCCTGTGAATTGAACCATAGACATGAGGTCTTCGAGAATTGAATAGGACTGGATCGTCCCTGAGCTTCGGTTCAAAAGGTACATGATAGGACTGGATCGTCCCTGAGCTTCGGTTCAAAAGGTACATGATAGGACTGGATTGTCCCTGGACCTCGGTTCAAAATGTACATAACAAATCCTAGAATTGTTCTAGGTTACATCCAGCATGAAACAGGGCTGGCTCTGTAGATATGATACATCCAACATGAAACAGGGCTGGCTCTGTAGATATGATACATCCAGCATGAAACAGGGCTGGATCTGTAGATATGATACATCCAGCATGAAACAGGGTTGGCTCTGTATATGTGATACATCCAACATGAAACATGGCTAGCTCTGTAGATATGATACATCCAGCATGAAACAGGGATGGCTCTGTAGATCTGATACATCCAGCATGAAACAGGGATGGCTCTGTAGATGTGATACATCCAGCATGAAACAGGGTTGGCTCTATAGATATGATACATCCAGCATGAAACAGGGCTGGCTCTGTAGATGTGATACATCCAGCATGAAACAGGGCTGGCTCTGTAGATGTGACACATCCAGTATGAAAAAGGACTGGCTCTGTGGCGGTAAATCCTAGATCTGATCTAGGTCACATCCAGTATGAAAAAGGACTGGCACTGTGGTTAGGATTGGATCGTCCCTAGACATGAGACTTGTCTTAAAGAGATAAGGATTGATCATCCTGGAACTTGATCTGGATTGCATCATCCATGGACCTATGTCCTAAAGAGAGAAGGATTGATCATCCTGTAATATGATCGTGTGATGACGATGCTGCCGATCGTGTGATGACGATGTTGATCGTATGATGACGATGCTGATTGTGTGATGATGATGCTGCCGATCGTGTGATGACGATGCTGATCATATGATGACGATGCTGATCGTGTGATGACGATGCTGCCGATCGTGTGATGACGATGTTGATCGTATGATGACGATGCTGCTGATCGTGTGATGACGATGCTGATCGTATGATGACGATGTTGATCGTATGATGACGATGCTCCTGGTCGTGTGATGATGATGCTGATGATCGTATGATGACGATGCTGATGATCGTGTGATGACGATGCTGATGATCGTGTGATGATGATGCTGATGATCGTGTGATGACGATGATGATGACGATGCTGATGATCGAGTAATATCAACTCTGATGATGTTGATGTTCCAGTAACTAGTTGAGTTACTGATGATGATGAATTGAAGAAAGCTTCCGATGATATATAGATGATGTAGTCAATGACTCCTTGCTCTTGCAGATGTTGTTATAATATCCTTCTCGTTAAGGGGGAGTGTTGAATATTGTAACTTCTAAGAATATTATATTTGTACATTATTTATTCCAGAGATGTTCCATCCCTCCGAGGTGATTCTATTATGTATCCAGAGATGTTTATTCCTCCGAGGAGTTGTGGCAACTAGGGTTATTAGACCCACCATGTGTGGGTCGGCCCAGTCAGTTATAATAGGGTATTTAACCTAATGGTTAAATACGAGCCTACATGTACTTGTGTAAAACATATGTCAGAGTAGTGTATAAATAGAGGAGGTGTGTTCCTCATTTGACACACTCACACACTTGAAAAGAGGAGCACTTGTCTGGGAGATTTGCTAAGGAGGATTAGAAGGAGGGAACACATCTTGTATTTTGGTTTATCATCTTATTGAGGAAAGCTTTGCTGGGTTTTCTACCCCATGAGGGTTTCCCAGGATAAATCTGTGTCTCTTGTGTTTATGCTATGCTTATTGTTTCTTCAGTGATCCTGTATATGCTATTATTGTGAAATAGAATCTAATGCTGCTATTTTCTGTCTTAGCATATTGAATTTTAATAGGTTATCCCTTTTTTAGACTGTTTAAGCTATTTACGAGAAAGGTATACCTCAGTCAATCTTTGACTTGGAGAGTTCCTCCATATATTATTTTATACTTTTTCGGGTCTAGGGACTAAATTTTACGAAAAAGTCAAATCGTGGAGTCTTCTTTAGATTATTTCAGACTCTCTAAACATGAAAAATCACTGAGTTTCCCTTCCTTGGACTCGTAAAATCAAACATCGAAGAACCCCTTTGGGATCGAACCCATCCTTTCTCAGGTTCATAAAACATGTGAGAATGGACTCATCCGAAGGATAAGCTATACCAACCATCTGTTATCCTCCTCAAGCTCATTAAAAAACAAAGAGGTACTCATCAAACATGATGGGGGTTGGGGAGAAATAAGCTAAGTTTGTTTTAGAAAGCTTCATGGCAGCTTGTGTCTCCCTTGAACATGGCACATGTTTGCATCCTGTCATACAGTTGGGTAATCTACTTGTATCTGAGTCATTCCAATTCTATGAGTCGTCCTACTCCTTCAAGTCACTTGAAGAATGCCTCATTCATTGTTGCATTATGTCTTGGTCTCTACCTCATTGAGTCAATGTTGCCGAGTCATTATTGTCGTGCCATTCAATGTTCAAGGGAATTTTACCTTAGTCAGCCTCTACAATATTGTTAACCTTTGTATCCTTGTTCCATTCCATACTCATCTGATTCATTACTTCACATCCCTTTCCTATGTCTGTTTCATGTCATTTATGTGGGATTCATCGTGGCCCTCCTTCAACAAATCTATTCTTGTCGACTTCAACTCATTATCCAGGAATTAGGCTTAGAAACCAACCTTAGTACCTTGGTACCTGCATGCCTCAATGGCAGGTTTCCTCGTATTTGACAGTAGGTGTTAATCATTGACCTCTGATTGAATGATCTCATGGATGTTCAACGTCAACTCATCTATTCGCATTTCATTGAGATGTACTATGATACCTTGGGATTCATTGTCATCATTGGTGATTTCCCTTGCACTTGTTAACGGTTCACATCATTGACATGTAATCAAGTGGTTTCTCCCATGTTCGACTTCAACACCTTGTAATCACATGGTTAGATTCGTATCTCTTTAAGATCGGGTAGAATACCCTGGATTCTTTTGATGTTTCTTTCACATCCAGGCTGCATTGGAGATTGTTGAGTAGGTCTCCACATAGATATCAAGTTGGTGACCTCATTGATGTACTGTCACACAGATCCACTCTTGTATTAGTCATGGTTGTGTCATTTTCTTATCATGGATCTACGCTTGTAGTCTAGTAGCCATGATTTGTCTTCAGTCATGGTTGAGTCGGTACTATCATGGATCTGCGATGTATCGATTAGAAACCATGCTTTGAGTCAATTATTTCGAGCATGGGTATGCCTGCCTCAGGGTCGTTAAACATATTGTTGATATTTGTTTGCATCTCTTCTCTAGTTATCCTTCAGATATCCTTGCAGACTTATTATTCACTAGTACATGTGGACAACTTTCCCACGGAAGTTCGTGGCTATTGCAACACTTGCTCATTGCTATAGCGATGAACCTAACCCCAGTATTTCATGGAAAGAATATCGTCGCTATAGACACACATAAAAAGTGCGTTGCTAAAGCAACAGGGAAGACATGACACATGAGTGTCAAGATTGTCTTAAAAAAACCCACACATCGTCGCTATAGCGACAAACATTCGTCACTATAGAGATGGTCCATACTTGTTTTATTCCGTCCATTAACAACGTTATGTCGCTATAGCAACGACCGTATGTAGCAACCTATAAGGAAATTTCTATACAAGCGACGACAATTCGTCACTTGTATAGAAATTTCATCATAGTTTGCATTAAGCGTTTGTCGCTATAGCGACGACCAAATGGGGCAAATTATGACGAAATTTCTATATAGGCGATGGAAAGTTCCGTCACTTGCATAGAAATTTCGTCATAGTTTGCCCCATTTGGCTGTCGTTATAGCGACAAACGATGAATGAAAACTATGATGAAATTGCTATACAAGCGACGAACTGTCGTCACTTGTATAGCAATTTCGTCGTAGGTTGCTACATACGACCGTCGGTATAGCAATGATACTGTGTTATTTAAAAAGATAAATTGGTCCATTAATTCCCAATGCAGAATGTCATCCTAGTAGAGATCGAGCATATGATTTAACAATAGATTGATCAATTGAATGAGCAGTATGAGACGGTTTACTCTGAATCCCTCAAGTCAAACATAGATGATAAGATGGATGAAGTACAAATCCTTGAGCACAATGACAAGATGGATGACACACAAAGCCTCAGATATAGATGACAATATGGATAAAGCACAAATCCTTGTGCTAAGACAAGATGTTTTGGAAGATGAGAAGAGGTTAAGGAATATGGAAAGGGAGTTAGCATGGAAAGCACAAGAACAATTGTAATGACAAAGAAAATGAAACAAAGAGTTGATGTTGAAACAATAGCATTAGCTAAGGTCATGCATAAAGAGAAGGAAATGATATAGACATCTATTTCATAGTGTGCATAGAATCTCTAACTTTCTATTTTTTCTTGGAAGCCATTATTATTATGAAAAATGAACACACTAAGAAACCAAGAACACAAAGAAAGAATGGTTCATCTATATTTTTAAATGAAGAGAACAATCTTCTCTTTATAATAATGATATGACATAAACCCTAACTACTCTAACCCTAATTGTACAAACCCTAAAATGACTTATGTGTACTTTAATACAACAATTAAACATAAAATAACTTAAAGTCATCAAGTGACTTTATTAATATGCTTAAGTCTATAGTCTACATAGCCTTTATATTCTAACACCCTTCCATTTAGAAAATACATCAAATTTGTCTTTGAATTTTACAAAAAAAATTGGACCCAAGGACATGGTGAGAATGCCTAGAGTGTGATCATATGTAGGACAATATTGTAGCTCAATTGTTCCATCTTCTACAAGTTGTCAGATAAAGTGATAGTGAATGTCAATATGTTTGGTATGCTCATGGAAGACTCGATTATTTTCCAACTTAAGAAGTCTCTAATTATTATAGTACATTAGCATAGGCTTGTTTTGTTGGATCTTCATATCTACAAGCATATGTATGAGCCAAACTCCTTCACATGCTCTTTTCATTTCTGCTTGATATTCTCCTTCAGGTGAAGTAAGGGAAACAACATGTTGCTTCCTGTCGGTCCATGTAATTTTTCTAGTACCAAGGCTAAAAACATAGTTTGATGTAGATTTCCCATCATCCACTTATCCTACCCAATTTGAATCTTTATAACCACACAATCAAGGTTATTTGTGCATTCCATATAGAATGCCAAAATATAATGTTAATTTCACATATTGTTGCACTCTTTTTGTTGTTGTCCAATGTTCTACATTTGTAGTGGTCCTAAATTGAGAGATGTAGCTAACTAAAAAAATCAAGTCGGGTTTAGTGGTTGTAAGATAGATTAATCTCCCCACTAGTTTCATGTAGACCAATTCATTAACTGCTTTCAAAATAGCCTTGACAATCTACCATTCTAAATTTGTCTAACAAAATTTTAGCATACTTTCTCTGTGAAACAAAAATATGTTTATCTGTTTGCTAGAATTCTACACCTCAGCAGTAATGTAGGAGGCCTAAGCAAGTGATGTCAAAAGTTGTACATAAATTGGATTTTACCTATGATATTACCCTTTCCTCGCTACCTGTGAAGATGATTCCATCTACATATATAACCAGAATAATTACATCAAATCCAATCCTTTTAACATAAATATTGGGATCTCAAGGACTCTACTGGAACCCCTGTTCACCCAAATACTTGTTGATTTTGATGTACCATGATCTGTGTGCCTACATCAAGCCTTAGAGAGATTTCTTCAATCAACATAATAGATGTTCTTTCCTCAAAACTTGAAAACCTTATGGTTGGTACTGTATAATTATTCCTCCAAATATCCATTGATGTGTCGATGTAATTGTAACTTCGGAATGTATTTCACCTATGTATATTGTACTCCTATAGAGATGTTGTTATTCCTTTATACAGAAGTGTCATCATTTGTATTAACAAGTGTCGTAACTTGAAAATGATGGATTATTAGACCACCAAGTGTGGGGTCGGACCTGATTAGTATTACCATGGGTTATTAGACTGAGTTAGACAAGTTAGCCCTGCTAGTTTATTAGGAAGGTCAAGTCATGTATAAATAGAGTGCGGGAGGCACTCTATTTGATCATCTCATTATTCACTACTCACTCTTACCCTCATTGGAGAGTGGCACACTAGTGGATGAGGAGAAGCTGCTGCTAGGAGTATATCTCTTATGCTTGGGTTGTATCATTTTTCTATCTATCTCTGAGGAAGTTGTGGGGTTTTTAACCTTAATAGTTTTCCCCAGTGAAACTCTGTGTGTCTATTGTCTCTTGTGTGCTTGCATTATTATGTCCATGATTGATATGTTGTAAATATGATGTACATGTTGTTCTCTCAGTTAAGATCCTAGATCAGATTGAAGTAAATTTCTGAAAAACTAACATGGTATCAGAGCTAGCCTGAAAGAAGGCATGGTATGGAATTTATGACATTTGTTGCACTTGCGAAGCTAGGACTTGATATAGAAAAAACTAGTCATTGTAGCACTTTTGCTATATATTCATTTTGGAGACGTTTCAGGATCTAAAAATATTATAGGTCGAATATAAGATCATCATGTACCCTGTATCCAAAGGAGAGCCTCTATTTCGTTGTACTTTCATATTTATGATCTGTACAATATAGGGTTTCTGCCTCTTCCAGATCTCAGTCATAAACAGGTGACCTAGGAAAAAAGGTCACAACTTGGGATAGGAAGCTCCAAATGAAATTTCATAAAAATTAGAAGGTAGGGCATGGACTGTGCTTTCACAAGTACGATTTTTAGAGGCCGAAATTGAACCAGTGACACGTGGCACTCTGTACAAGTTCTCTCTCCTATTTTATCCCATAAACAGGTCACGTTGCGACACTTGGAATAACTCTCTCTCATAGAATCCATTTGAGGTCAGACCTATGGGGTTGGAGATCTAACAGTTCAGGATACCACAAGAAGCATTTTTAGACCATGTAGATCTGAAATTTCGGAGTTACACCAGAAACAATCAGGTGCATATTTCTGTCAAAACATAATTGGATTTTGAGCATCTTCATTCATGGCTCCGGGAATTTAGGGTTTCAGAGAATGTTGGAATTTTTGTATTAGAGACCATGGCTAGATGCTCCTCATCAAAATCGAAATTTAGAGACCAATATCGAATTTTTTGGTTGGGAAGAAGGCCGGGCTTGATCAAATCCTAGTTCGGGACTTTGATTGGAAAGGTGAAAAATTAGGGCTTCTGTAAAAATGGGAATTTTTGAAATATGTGACCATAGCTGGAAGATCCTTGGAAAAATTGAAGTTTAGAGCTTTGGATCAAACTATTTGGCTAGGTAAAGCTCCGGGAAACTCAAACCCTAATTCAGGGTCCTCCCTAGTGAATCCAGAAGATTGAAAAGCAAATTTGAGGGGTGAAACTTTGCAGTTTTCAAATTATAAGTATACCAGGTTGATCAAGTCATCAAGGCACATATTTCTATCCTTTCAGAAGTTTGAAATTCAAATTTTGAATTTTTAGGGTTTCCCTGACAAACCCTAATCCAGCTCTAGATCCAGTTTCTGCAAATCAAGTGGATTGGGTTAATCCTAGAAGAGAATGGATTGGTCACCTACATAAGTGAAGAAGTTCCAATTTCAGAGGGAGATGAGGCTAAGGCCTTACGTAAGAAGATTACAAGCAATCTCGACAGGTATGACTTATCCAGGTATGTTTCGAGATTTGTTCATGATTAAGTTTATGGTATGTTTGTCTTCATTAAGATTAGTACAATCTGGATTAATTTTAGACTTGTTGTATCACTTTAATAAAAATATGAATGCAGATATTCATTTATTAGGGTTTTTACACTTATGATTGTACTAACGCATTGTGGTGTTGTATGAGGATTATGTTATCCGCTAACATGAAGGTACAAATCATGTTCTAGTTCAAGAACATATGACCATGGTGACATGAAGATAAAGATTCATCCATTGTCATGGATCACATAGAAGATCTACTTACGATGTATGTATAACTTGGTTCTATAATGGTTGACCTATGAGATATGCAAGTTACTAGCACAAGTCATTGAAGAGAGCAAGAAGACATCATGCGGGTATGTTAGACATAACTAGCTAGCATGCTAATCCAGGTATGTTTTTCCTATATCGAGTTAGAATCCTACCTTGTGTTAAGATCTCTTATATAAGTATACATGATTGATTATCCATTGAAGTTACAAATGTAAGTAATCAAGGGTTTATGCATATTGTGATGATATGACTAACCAGAAAAGTCCTTTGGTCAAATAAAGAATATGCATGAGTAAAAGAAGTATTCCCTGAAACTTTGAATGCTAATGCTTATTATCTGTGTTTGAAATGATCATAACTATACATGTTTAAGATTATTGTGTTTTGATAGTATTAAGATTATGCTAATGAATGTATGATTATGTATGAGATCTCGAGGATAACACAATGATGATACTAGTAAGCATGCATAGTGATCGAGGATGGATATAAGTTCAAGGACAGGTAATCCAGGAATCAAAGATCAAGAAGGAGCACACTCCAGTAGTTCCTGCAAGAAAGCAAAGATTGAGAGGGAGTCCACCCAACAAACAAACAAAGATAAGTATTTGAATTGTCATTTCTTGTATATTTTATTGTTTAAATAATATTGTTCAATGATGTATATACTTATGTTCCTAGACTTAGGTTGTGTATCATGCATATTAGAATAATTGCATTAATGAACAGTATACCACTAATATGCATGTAATGGGTAAGTGGCCTATGGCACTGTACAACATTCCATTGCTACTTATCTAGAATGAAACCTCTTTGCTGACATGTTGGGAGTTGTACACACTCTTAAGAATGTTCTGGTAGAGATTGGAAGGCATCTAGAAAGTTATGGGATATGGATAAATGTTGTATTGAAGCATTGGCTAAAATAATTGCATGACTGTATGACATATGTATTTATGTGTAAGAATTTGTTCTGAAAACTATGAGATGTTTCTAATCATGCAATTTAACTTGCCTTGTAGGAAAGATCGTATACCATCACCTACAAAAGAAGGACTACAACATTTGGTCCAGCAACAAAGCTATCTATTGAAGAATCTGAAGTTCCCAGGATCCGGGATGAAGTAATGATCGAAGAGTACCAGTCGATCATGAAGAATGATGTTTGGGATGTGATCCCAAGACCTAAAGGGAAGTCTGTTGTGACTTCCAAGTGGATCTATAAGATCAAGCATGCTATAGTTGGTAGCATAGAGAAATACAAAGCGAGATTTTTAGCTCGTGGCTTCTCCCAGAAAGAGAGAATAGAATATGAAGAGAATTTTTCTCCTGTAGCCAGATACACTTCCATCAGATCAGTACTTTCTCTGGCTACAGTGATGAAATGGAAGATACACTAGATGGATGTCAAGATAGATTTCTTGAATGGTGTAGTCGAAGAGGAAGTGTATGTGGAGCAGCCACTTGGTTTTGAGACACGTGACAGAGGGACTCATGTGTGCAAACTGAAGAAAGCCTTGTATGGTTTGAAACAAGCACCCAGGACCTGGTACGGAAGAATAGACAATTTCCTATCCAGTTTGGGCTTTACTAAGAGTAAAGCGGATTCCAACCTTTACTACAAGGTTTTGGAAGGCAATCCAGTGATACTACTATTGTATGTGGATGACATGTTTGTTACATGTGAGGATAGATTGATTGCCAACACAAAGAGGAAGCTTGCTGCCGAGTTCAAGATGAAGGACTTGGGGATGATGCACTACTTTCTAGGCATGGAGGTGTGGTGGAGTGCAGATGGAATCTTCCTTGGATAAGGGAAGTATGCAGTAGAGATCCTGAAGAGGTTCGGGATGATGGACTGCAATGCCATGGCCACACCTATGGCATCGAATCTTAAGCTTCTGTGTGATGCTTAATCTGAGCCGGTTGATGTCACGATGTATCGTCAGATGATTGGGTCCTTGATGTACCTAACGAATAGGAGACCAGATATTTTCTTTGTGGTGAACACATTGAGCCAGTTCCTGACGAATCCCATAAGTGTTCACCTAATTGTTGTAAAGCATATTCTGAGGTACCTGACGGGTACGGTTGATTATGGGCTCAAGTATGATGCGAATCAAAAGTTTAACCTGCAGGGTTACGTTGATTCAGACTGGGCAGGTAGTGCTGCAGATAGGAAAAGCACATCTGGGTGATGCTTCAGTATGGGATCAGGTGTGATCTCTTGGTTTAGCAGGAAGCAGTCCTGCGTAGCACTGAGTACAGGCGAAGCAGAGTATGTCGCAGCTTGTTCGGCTAGTTGTGAGGCAGTATGGCTCTGGAAGCTACTGTCTGAGTTATTTGATCTCTTGTTGGATGCTACTAGTATATTCTGTGATAACCAGAGTTGTCTGAAGCTGTCTGAGAACTTGGTGTTCCACGACAGGTCGAAGCACATTGAGATCAAATATCACTATATTAGGGATATGGTGCAGAGAGGAGTAGTGAAGCTCCTGTATATTGCGACGGATGAGCAAGTTGCGGATGTGTTGACGAAACCACTAGCCAGAGTGAAGTTTGAATACTTCAGAGAGAGGCTTGGTGTTCTTCATATTGATGACACTTCAAGGAATAAGTGATGGACACATTTGCTGGAGCCATTCTAAGCATGGTGAGAGGAGGATCCTTCCCATGGTTGTGGATGTAAGTGCTAGATGATGAGCATTAGGACGATGCTCCAGTTACTGCTCTGTATATGCATCATGTTGGATGCTTGTTATAATCAGTTGGATCATGTATATGTATATGCATCATGTTGGATGCTTGTTATGATCAGTTGGATCATGTATATGTATATGCATCATGTTGGATGCTTGATATGATCAGTTGGATAATGGATTTGTATATGTATCGGGTGGATACATTGTATGATCAGGTAGATCATGTATGATGATATGTATCAGGTGGATACATTGTATGATCAGGTAGATCATGTATGATGATATGCATCAGGTAGATACTTGTTATGCATCAGGTGGATGCACTATATGATCAAGATGATCATGGATGATGAGCTTCAGGATGTTTCTCCAGATGATATGTATCAGGATGATGCTGTGATGATGATCAAGATGATCATGTGATGATGTACATCAATATGATGTATGGTGAGTATCAGGTTGATACTTTATGGCCATGGACAGGTTGTGCAGATGGGAATATAAGTAGACCTGGGAGATCTGATAGGTTTGGCTGCGTGCCCGTAATAAGTCTCGGGATTCTCTTTCGAGGCATTGCTCTGGGAGGACATATAAGTAGACCTGGGAGATCTGACAGGTAGAGCTGTGTGCTCGTAATAGCATGGGATGCTCTTTCGAGGCATTGTCCTATGGCATATAAGTAAACCTGGGAGATCCGATAGGTTGGGTTGTGTGCCCGTAATAAGTCCTGGGATTCTCTTTCGAGGCATTGCCATGGCCACATGTAATAAGTCCTGGAGATCTGGACAGGTTGTGCTAGTCACATAAAAGGCCTCAGATGCTCTTTAGAGTTATTGATTGACACTCTTTTAAGGTTTTGTGGTGGGGGTCACATGTAATTTGTCCTAAAGATCCGGACAGGTTGTGCTAGTCACGTAAAAGGCCTCGGATTCTCTTTAGAGTTCTTGCTATGCTAGACACTCTTTTAAGTTTTTGTGACAGTCACATGTAAGTGGACCTGGGATATCTTGAAGGTCGTGCTTCGGCACATAAATGGTCCTGGGATACTCTTTCAAGGCATTGTGACACACGTAATAAATCCCGAGGATTCCAAAGTATGGCCATTGATGATGAAGACCTGCAGGTGGTGGGCCTACATCCAGCATGAAAAAGGGCTAGCTCTGTAGAACTTCCTATGACGAGAAGATTTGAGATTGATTGAGATAGCAATAGCAGTGACGATGACAATGATTCGAGGATGATGATTCAATGATGATGATCCAGAGAAGAAGACTTGTGCTAGCAGATCTGTGTCGAGAAATACCTTCCTAGTTAAGAGGGAGTGTTGATGTAATTGTAACTTCGGAATGTATTTCACCTATGTATATTGTACTCCTATAGTTATTCCTTTATATGGAAGTTTCGTCATTTGTATTAACAAGTGTCGCAAGTGTCATAACTTGCAAGTGATGGGTTATTAGACCACCAAGTGTGGGGTTAGCCCTGATTAGTATTACCATGGGTTATTAAACTGAGTTAGACAAGTCGGCCCTGCTATTTTATTAGGCAGTTCAGGTCATGTATAAATAGAGTGCGGGAGGCACTCTATTTGATCATCTCATTATTCACTACTCACTCTTACACTCATTGGAGAGTGGTGCACTAGTGGAGGAGGAGAAGCTGCTACTAGGACTATATCTCTTATGCTTCGGTTGTATCATTTCTCTATCTATATCTGAGGAAGTTGTGGGGTTTTTCACCTTAATGGTTTTCCCCAGTGAAACTCTGTGTGTCTATTGTCTCTTGTGTGCTTGCCTTATTATGTCCATGATTGATATGCTGTAGGTATGCTGTGTGAAAATCCTCACAGCAGATCTAAGAGATGATGTATACCTCACAAGAGAATAATTATGATTAAGCAGGAAAATAGAAGAAGAGTGATCAATGCAATATAATGAGCAACAGAATAATAATACAGTAGAACTCAGATAGAAGCAGAAATACTTCACACACTAATTAATTAATCAAAATATGGACAAATAAATAGTACAATGCATGAGTATTCAAATGCCTAAGGTGGAAATTCGAATTAGCCTTCGTGGAGTGATCAAAAGATCATTGGCGTGTCATCGGAGCACAACTAGTAGTCTATCTCATCATCAATGGAGTCATCACTGCTCAAGTAACTGTCAACCATCAGTCAAACTAAGTCTAACTGAGTGTGGTAGGTGTAACTAAGTGTAACTGGAACTAATTGAATGAAGGAGGCTCAGTGGAGGGCGCATGAGGAACTAACTGAAGTCAAAATGGGCAGTCAAGTCTCACTAGAGGTCCATCAGAGTGATACAGTCAGTTGAGAGTCAGTCTAGCCTTAAATAAAGGAAAGAACTGAAGATAACTGAATGGTAGGTAAGGAAGGGCGCCTTTCTCATGCAGTAGGTGAAAGGAGGGCGCACTAAGCTCTAGGAGGGATGAAACTGAGTGGAAAGAAGCTCTGGGGGATAGCTAACTGAGGGCTAGGTGCTGGGACTGATGACTGGGATGCATGCAAACCCTAAAAGTGCATGCATGACTGAAAATGCAAAGGATGGAAATGCTAGTAGGACTAGGATGGGGTATAGGAATATCCTAACACCCCCCCTTAATCCATCCTGGGCCCTGGTAACTAAGACCAAAGGTCACCCAATACAATGAATAATAATAGTCAATAAACCGAGGAAATGGGGAAAACCTCATGGGAAAAATACCCCCCCTCAAAATAGACTGTAAGGCACACACAAAAATAAATGCTCCAAACTCAAGTAGGTGTGATGCTTGGTCATATGTCTAGAGGTATCTTCTTCTTGGGAAGAAGTGGATCATGCTCAGAAAGCATGTGCTTGTAGTTTCTCTTCAAATCGAATGTGATGAGAACAAATCCAAAAGTATGAGGATGATCCTTGAACCTATGATTCGAATTAGCTGAGGTAGGATCAAAAACATGGATGTGCAGATAGTCTTTTGTCTTCTCCTTCGAACCATCATGGGTGAGATCATGCCAAAAAGAACCATCATATGATTGCTTGAAATCCAAATCAGATTTAAGACTTGAAGAATAGTTTCTTGAGATCTCCTTTGAACCAGCATGGGTGAGATCAAAACTATCATATGCATGAGAAATTATCCCAAGTAGTGATTGCTTAGAATCCAAATTAGATCCAAGACTTGAATCATGGTTTCTTGAGATCTCCTTTGAACCATAAGAGGTGAGATCAAAACAAGTAAATGCATGAGAAGTTATCCCAAGCGAATGGAAATGGTTTCTTGAGATCTCCTTTGAACCAGCAGGGGTGAGATCAAAACCTTGACGTGCATGAGAAATTATCCCAAGCAAATGGCAATGGCCATATTCTTCAATAACCTTCTGAAAGCATGGGATAATGATCATATAGTAGTAAATAAGAGGTGATTGCTTGAGGAGAGTGAATGCATTACCTCCAATAGCTAATTTGACCTCCGAAACATTCAATAGATCATGATGCAGACCAACAGACTCTGGTGCAAGAGAGGATTTAGGACCTTCTGCAATATCTAGAGTGTGAGCTGGCATAGAAAGAGAAGAAATTTGGAGCATGAGTGTAGAATATGCAAGTTCTTCTTCTTTGTGGACAACTTCAATATGAGATGAGTTTGATACTGGCTCATGATCAATGAGATCATCAAGGAGGGCGAATGCATCACTTTGCTTGCTCTTGAGGGGGTTTGGACCAAATCCTTCACTCTGTTTGCCGAATCTTTCATCTAGATGGGCCCATAGCTCTTTTGGACTTTCAACATCATCAATGATTTGGTACATTATGTAATCGGGCATAGCAAGAATCATCCTTCCAAAGGCCATGTCACCTTTATTCAACCAGTCAATCTTCTCTTCAGAGGATTCGAACTCTCTTTCAAAATAACAATCAAAGAGATCATGGCTCTTCAAATATGCTATCATTTTTGGTTTCCATTCATCATAGTTGAATGAAGAAAGAGGAGGGATTTCTTCTCATTACATTGAAGCTGTAGAAGACCTGCAAAAACAATAGAGAATATCTGCAACTACTACTGCTGCACTCGAAATCTTGATAATAACCTGCAAAAAACTCTCAGGAATGGAGATAAACAATACTCTCAACATGCTCTGATACCATGTGAAAATACTCACAATAGATATAAGAGATGATGTATACCTCACAAGAGAATAATTATGATTAAGCAGGAAAATAGAAGAAGAGTGGTCAATGCAGTATAATGAGCAACATAGTAATAATACAGAAGAACTCGGATAGAAGCATAAATACTTCACACACACTAATTAATTAATCACAATATGGACAAATAAATAGTACAATGCATGAGGATTCGAATGCCTAAGGTGGCAATTCAAATTAGCCTTCATGGAGTGATCAAAAGATCACTGGAGTGTCATCGGAGCACAACTAGTAGTCTATCTCATCATCAGTGGAGTCATCAATGCTCAAGTAACTGTCAACCATCAGTCAAATTGAGTCTAACTGAGCGTGGTAGGTGTAACTGAGTGTAACTAGAACTAACTGAATGAAGGAGGCTCAGTAGAGGGCGCATGAGGAGCTAACTGAAGTCAGAATGGGCAGTCAAGTCTCACTGTAGGTCCATTGGAGTGATACAGTTAGTTGAGAGTCAGTCTAGCCTTAAATCAAGGAAAGAACAGAAGATAACTGAATGGTAGGTAAGGAAGGGCGCCTTTCTCATGCAGTAGGTGAAAGGAGGGCACACTAAGCTCTAGGAGGGCTGAAACTAAGTGGAAGGAAGCTCCGGGGGCTAGCTAACTAAGGGCTAGGTGTTGGGACTGATGACTGGGATGCATGTAAATGCATGCAAACCCTAAATAATGCATGCAAACCCTAAAAGTGCATGCATGACTGAAAATGCAAAGGATGGAAATGCTAGTAGGACTAGGATGGAGTATAGGAATATCCTAACATGCTGTACATGGTGTTCTCTCATTTAAGATCCTAGATCAGATTGAAGTAAATTTTGAAAAACTAACATGATGAAGGTACGCTTCACATCCATCTAGTATAGTTTCTAGCGAAATTGTGTTTGCATGGCTATAACTAAATGGATCATGCTCATCTTTGTTGTGGGAGCAAAGGTCTCTTCATAATCAATTCCTTCTTTCTATGTGAATCCATTTACAGCATTCTTTCCTTATGCTTTTCAAGTGTCCCATCTACTTTGCACTTGAATTTATACACCCACTTACAGTTAATGGGTTTCTTCCCTCGATGTAGCTTTGTAAGGACCCATGCCTGATTTTTTACTATGGTCTCATGTTCGTTCAACTTGGATGGCCTTTCCCATTTTGGTATTCATTTGGCCTCTTCATATTTCCGAGGTTCATATAATTCTTGAATTTTATCCATCAAATCATAAATGATTGTATTAGATTTCTTACTTCTTCTTGGTCCTTCTACCCTCATCTCATCTAGTTGAACATCTCCAATGGTTTTGTGCCACCATTTTGGTCTCTTCTTAGGATTCTCTTTGTCCATGTCAACAGTATCATTTTGTTGATTTGGGGTACTTAGAACTACTTCACGACTAGGATTTTCCAAGCACTCATCCCAAGAATTCTCCCCCCATTCAGGTGGAGGTTGTACAAGCATCCTACTTGAGATACTAGTAAAAAATTCCTCATTTGCATAAATGTGCAAATCCAAATTTGTTTGAAATAGCCCCGCATGAGGAACTTTGGGAAAGAGGTTACTTACTCATAGGAACTTCTATCGAGTGTGTACTTTAAAAGCCACTAAATGGGGAAAACACATTATTGAAATGGAGCTTAGTTGAGTAGACTAAATTCCTAAGAGCTTGCCTCATGAATTACCAAAACAAGAACAAAAAACACAAGGAATGAACACCTCACGTATTATCCATCCAATTCTTTTAGGCGAGAAATCCAAAGTCAGGAAGGCATTTCCTCCTCTCTTTTCTTATGGTAAGGAAACAATTCCTCTTGAATGCTACTTGATCACCACTTTTCAGGAACCATCATTTTTGAACCAAGGATAAGACCAAGAACTAAGCCTAATCCCATCAATGACAACATCGCAAATCAAGCTTACTTTGTCGGTATCTCCACATCAACTTACGTATATGATTTGTGAGTGTCATTGTAGCGTACTAGCATTAGTGTCTTTCTTTTGGGATCTAGTTTGGTTCATTGTTCTTTAAGAACCCATGCATACATAAATGAACCAAAAACTTTGAGATTCCCACAAAATCAAAAAAATTCTTCTTAACCGTGTTATTTTCTTCAGAACTGTGTATGGTCATTCCACTCCAAGGCTCCCTCGTGAAACTGTAAATTTTCTTCTGAGTTTCAGAATTCTTACTTTTTCTTGTAGGCTATGTTGTTTAGAATTAAACCCTGTGACTAGGATGAGGTTACCAATGTACTAAGTAAGTGGAAATACACTTAAATGGATTTATATACAGGTTTATAAGACTCACGAACATGCATCCACAATCCTATAATACTATCTCAGGAAAGAAAAAATTAAAAGGGAAAGAGGGAGGAGAAAGATATGCACCTTTTTCGAATTCTGATCCCCATTGCTCCCTTGGCACCTTCCCAATATGCTCCTTGATGCCCAATTACAACCTACAATGACAAACAGATAAACCTTCCACAAACAACTTTGACTACAAATAAGAATGTAAATGACATGAAATATAAATGAAGCATCTGCTTAAATGTTTTCAACATGATTCATGAACATTTCTTATTAGTCAATACCAAGGTTACTTGGGAGCGGGAGCGGGAGCGGGAAGTGGGAGCGGGAGCGGGAGCGAAAAGCGAAATTTTCAAAAGCTTCCGGTTTGGGAGCGTTGCGGGAGCGTTTTTTATATAATATATATTTTGATGCATATATGTTAACAAATGCTTGTAGAATGTTGAATTAGTTATGGAAACTCATTGGAAAGCATAAAAACATGAAATAAACCATAATACCATATAACATCATTCATCAATCATCAATCATATAGTAGTGAATTCGTCAACCATAGGTCTAGACTCTAGACTCTAGTTACCAGTATCTATAACATCAACCTTACAACTTCAAATTTTCAATATATAACATACCATGAAATGAAAGTTGAACTTGAAACAATTCACAAAGCATCATATTCATGAATCATTACCAAAGACTTATAACTTATCATAATATGCTTTTATCATTATGCAATCAATGACTCAATAATGCAAAGTTGCAAATAGTGACTTCAAAGGTATGTTCCAGTTCAACTTCAAACTTCAAACTTGAATTGCCATGTAATGTTCACAAAATATACCATAATAAAGATAAAAGAGTCAATAGTGCATATACTTGAAACTTGAAACTTGAAAGTACTGTAAACAAGAAAAGAATGCAAAAGTAGATTTTATGGATGTTTCCTCTTGCCACGGGAAATTTCTAATTTCTTTTCCCGTGGTCTAGGAACAATGGGCGTGGGACTATCATCCCTAGTAGCCACCAATGTTGAGCCACGTCCAAGACTTGGTCCTACACGACCCCCCCTCACTAATGTAGATGAGGGTCGTGAAGTTGAAGTTGAACCTCTAGGCAAAGATGGTGCATCTGGAAACAAGGTCGGAGATGGTGGTGGCATCATTGTTGTTGTTGCTGGTGCTACTGCATGGCCATGGTGATGGTCATCCTCATCGCCCAAAAGCTATTCCTCCAAGTGCTCTAAAGCTAAGGCTCCATCCTCCAAGTTATGTTCCTCCGGATTGTTGTCCCAAGTGACATATGATCTATCAGTTTTGGCCCGCTCACAGTAATGAGTCAACAACCTCAAGTTGTAATGTACAAAAACCAAGCTTTCTGCCCGATTTTCATTTAATCGGTTTCTTTTCACTGAGTGGATGAAGCTATAGGTGCTCCAACACCTTTCTGCAAAGGAGCTATTAAGCACCTGTGAAAGAACTTTGGTTGCCAATTTATACAAGCGTGGGCATGATGAGCCATACATGTTCCACCATTCAATAGGAGGTGCCCTATCTCGATCTTTTCTAGCATGCAAAGTACCAAACGGACCAATTTCACTAAGGTATTTGCTTAATTCACTACGCAATAAGGCACAATCTTCTTCATCAGGGACCAACTTGTCTATAGCAGCCATGTACCCAACCTGTACCTCTGGATCTGTGTGGGGCTTTCTCCTATCCCCACCCCCAGGTGCTGGTTTGGCCAACCAAGATGGAGAATAATATTTTGGTGTCAATACATATGCTAAGGCATGCAGTGGAACGTTGAGATGTTCCCACCTTTTGACCACATGTTTGTGAATATGGTCATACAGGATGGGATCTTTTGATTCAACAATATCTTTAATTTGGCCCAACATGCTATCCATCTACTCATACACCTCCCCAATCACCGGCTTATCTGTATCTGCAAACCGAATCATGTAATAAATGGGCTTTGTGAACTGCAAAACAAACTTGACACTTGCCCAAAATTGACAATCAAGAACGGTGGTCTCCACCTCCTCAAAATCAAGCCTATCAGATGTGGATATAGCCCTATCTTTCAAGATTTGCCATGATTCACTTGATACCATGCTAGCCAATGCCTCTCTTACCTTCAAAAGGCGCCTGAAGGTGAGGTAATAGCTAGCAAATCTAGTCTTTGCTATCTTCAATAGCTCTAACTTTGAGTGAGTGCGGAAAATGCCATGGGCATTGCTATGGTTGGTAATAAATCTTATCATGTGCTTGCCCTTTTTGTACAGTTCACCAATCCATTTGTATTGATTTTCCTTCAACTTAAGAATGTCGTGCATCAAAAGGTTCAGTGTGTGAACCAAACACCCGGACCAAAATATGTTGGGGTATTTATCTTCAATGATTGCTCCCGCTGCCTTACAATTAGCAGCATTATCGGTAATGACTTGGATGACATTGTATGGACCAATATCTTCAATGTTTTTGAGTAGGAGTTCTGCAATGTTTATGCCGGTCTTGAATTTATCTGAGTAGTCATGGGCCGAAAGGAAGAATGCACCAGTAGCAGACACACCAAGCACATTTATCAATGGCTTGCCTTTTACATTTGTCCAACCATCTGATACAATTGATACCCCATATTCATTCCAAGCATTTGTGAATGTCCCCAAAGCATTTTGGATCTTGGCTTTTTCCTTGTCAAGCCCCACAGTTCTAGCTTTGTCATACCCGGGGCTCTTGTATCCTGCTGGGGCGGAGTGGATGGCCTCTACCATTTCATGCCAATAAGGTGAGCGAAGAACATTGAATGGTATGCCACATGCATAGAGAAACCGAAATACTTTTGAATCCACGTCATCCCTACAACCTTGGTCAAGGAAATCTGATATGCCCCTGCCACGTGACTGCCCCGTGGGAGAGAATCCACTACCTTGGGTGGATGGGCCTCCGGTTCTCGGTGAGAAAGAGTGGTCATGGTCATCCATTGATCGTTTAAAATCTTTTGATTTGGTTTGTGCTTCAAGTTCTTCCTTCTTATAGATGGCTCTTTGTGTTGATGTCACATTTGGGCAAACACAAACTCCTATAGTTTTTTTGTCATCACATGGCATGTGCCAACATAGATGTCTTCTCACACGGGTATATGAACCTGTGTATGCCTTTTTACAATGGGGGCAAACAAATTTGGTGGTTCCACCCCCTCTACCTCCTCCCTGCTTTGTGACATGTTTCCATAAGGGTGTGGGTTCCTCTTTGGTTTTCTTTCGGTTTTCCTCCTCCTCCTCCCCCTCCTCTTCCTCCTCCTCCTGTCCACGGTATGTGCCACTCCCCACTTCTTCATCCTCTCCCTCATTCCTCCTCCGGTTTCCAAGCACCATCATCAAAATAACAAATGGAACCAAGAAAATAAACCACATACCCATCATCATGTTTGATGGAACTAGAGATTCAACCTGTTGCCTGCAATAGAACGAGGGAGGAAGCATGGGAAAGAGTAGAAGAGGAACATCTACAATCAACAATGCACATTCTAGAATCTAGTGACTACATTACAAGCATTCATGATTAAATCATAGTTCAAACAAAAAAAAAAAACAAGAAGGAAGGTTTTAAAATTTAGACCCTACCTCTTTGGCTCTCCAATGGTAGTGACAAGTTCAACCTTCTTCAATCTCCAAGGATGGTAGCCTTCTCCTCTCCTCCTCTCCTCTCCTCTCATCTTCTCCTCCTCTCCTCTCCTCTTCTCTTCTTTTCTCTTCAATTCTCTTCTCAAGCCAATGTAAGTGAAAATGAATGTGGAGGAGAGGGCTTTATCCCCCAAAGCCCTACTCCTTCCCTCCAAAACCCCACAAGTGGACCCCATCCACCCTCCTTGTCTTTCCTTTGCGCGGGCGTCATCTTCCAGCGGGAGCTATGGGGAGCTATCCTGAGAACGATTTTTAAATATGCAGAGCGTTTGGTAGAGCGCTCGGGAGCGAAATATAACGCTCCCGATAGCTCCCTAATTCGCTCTTGACAGTGGCAGGGAGCGTTTTTTTCACCCATGGAAGCGCTCTTTACAAAACGATCTGGACCGGGAGCGAAATTGGGAGCGCGCTCTCCCTTAGCTCCCACCACGCTTTGGCCAAAAGCGAGCTTCCGGAGCGGGGGCGAGGGGGGGGAGGACGCTCCCCCGCAACCTTGGTCAATACTATAACATAGACCATGCTTTGTTTGGGGGAGGGAAAGAAGTCAAATTTTCATTATGATAGTGAAAGAATACAAATCCATACCTTATCATTTCCAGGAACCTTATTGAATCCAAATATTAGGTCTCTCTTCTTTGACACTCAACAATCCCACTCCTATTTATTGAATGCATACATGGGTGAAGTAACTTAAGAGGAGTAACCTCTACAATCATGGATACATGACCAACAACATGGGTTTCTGACTTGGATGGGAGATGAAGGGTGTGATGAAGCTTGATTATTCCTACGTAATATTGCTACAATGGGTGCCCCTCATTGGATCATCTCATTTTCTCTTACACTACAACAATTCCACTATGATATTATGAATGCATATTGTTGTCACCAGATCTGTCCCACAAAATTTTTGTATTCCGACAGCGTGTATGTGAAGAAGGTACCCAGATTTACTGTTGCTAGAATGCTCACAAGTATTTTCGCCAAAGTAATTTCCCCGGAGTCTGCACACTTTTCACTATCCTGCATCAACTTATCTCTTCTTCCAAAATTCTGTCAAATTTTCCAAGTTTCATGCTCTTAAGGTTTGATTCCATGAGATATTAACCATGCATTTTATTTTTCATAAAATAATAATTTTTTTTTTAAAGAATTGACATTATTAAATAATAGTTCTTTTTGAAATTATTATTTAATGGTTTTAATTAAAAAAAATTATTATTTTAAACTTTACTTTTTATCGCTTAAAACCTTCAATTCTCTTCACGTTACCATTAAAAGGTTAAAAGGGATAAAGTTTGGTTTTCCAACGTGTTTGCTTCAGCCATAGTCCACTCGTAGCCTTCACCATTTATCTCAGTAGCCTTCATCCACACTAAGTCACCAAGCTCTTTTATATACACGAGTTGGTTAAAGTCATTAGCACCTGGCTATATAAAGACACCTAAAATCTTTTTCCTATTAGACGTGGGACTTATGAAGTAAATTTGAAAATTAAAAGAATAGCACGCTGTCGAAATAATTTTCTGAGTGCTCAAGTTTCAGTTTCAAGCTGTCAAGCTTTGACAATGCCATCATATCTATCATAGTTTACTCGCTATAATGGATAACGTTACACATATGTCAATGCTAGTCCTTTTGCTTATTTAAATTATCCACCAAAGGAATGAGCTTGATACAAGTATGATGATGACAAAGATCTGACAACACTCATTAACATATAATTGTGCTAAAAAATCTTCCAAATGTCAAATTGAAGAAGTTCAAATACCTGTCCAAAGAATACTCAGGAAAATGTCGGCAGTGTAAGGGTCGGTTCACATGAGTAGAATGAAAGGAACGTAAGGCCTAACTTTGGACCAATATTGAAGCCAGATGATCAGTATTCAAAGTACAAGGTATTCGATGAACATGTGGCAGCTATGAGAATTCACTAAAGAAGTTGATTCATAAAAACCTCAGGCTTGTTTTCTTCAATTCAACAGGTGGCGGAATAGTGCAATTCAAAATCAAACAGGCATTTTCATTCCATATTTAATGGCAGAATATCAGTGTGTAAATTCTCTTTTCAACAGATTTGTTCGAAGATCTTTTGGCAAACTAAATTGAATATTTTTATCAAATCGATTGTCCCAAATATCAAGCAATAGTCAAAGGATCAAATCCAGATTTTAATGCAGTATTTTGGTTTTTTGAGGATTGCAGGTGGCAGAGCACATGCCAAGATGATATTTTTGGTTAAACAAACTGAGTATTTCTGAATTTGATAGCATAAACTTAATCTTCTTCCAGCAAACAAATATATCGAGATTGATGGCGGAAGATTTCCAGCACATTAATGCGTAGAGAAAGTTGGAGAACAAAACACTTAGCAGTAGTGGATATCGGTCAATAATTCTCCAGATTTAAAAAATATTTGTTTTGTCCCACCAAATAAGCATTGGATCATCATTCAAAGGGATAGATGAGGAAGTGCATCTCAGATTTGGTCACTAAAGTTTGTGCTCGAAATCAGCTAGACCAAGCTCACAGACATATTTTGTGTTATTTCTTGTTATTTCCTTACTTGAAATAGCAACTTCGATTCTTTTCTCATGGATTTGAAACCTCTTTTGTAATGAATATAAATTATATAAAGGACAAGCTGGGAAGCTTTAAAAAAGGGGGTTGCAGCCAAGAGGCTGAGAGGTGTTTCTGAATAGGGTTAAATGTTCTCAAGCTGTTGTATCCAGGACATATGATTGACTCTCAGTGAGTATTTGAAGACTGTAATTTTGGAACTATATATATATATATATATATAAGCTATGTTCGTTTTATGTTTTAGCTTAAGTTTATAATCAATTTGATTACCTTGCACACCACGTCATTTTTTTTTGATAAAAACACTCTTGATCTTGTGGACTTGCCTAAATTCATCTTCCACATGGTTTATGTTTGTATTTTGAACTTGTTTCCCCTGATCTTCAAATCTAGTTTCTGATTTAGTCATCATATGTCATTTATACCCCACTGCCCTGTTCTTAGATGATTCCTTCATAATTTCTAGAATTTAAACCATTTTTCTAGTTTTTTGTTTTAGATGTTCTAGCTTGTACTTTTGCAGTCTAAGTACAATTTCTAGTGCAAACACATACTACAATCCCATTGAAGAACGATGTGTGCTTTTTGGGAGGTACTCCAATTGCATTTGGATTGTTGGTTGGGTTTGGAACTAAAACATTATCTGAGGCCTCTTCAAAGTGAACCAGTCCCACAAAACCACAAAATTCCACCCCAAAATTGGACGCTTCACAAACTAGACTATTGTTTGATTTGTTGCATAAACATTCCACCAATGCTCCTAAAAAATGGTGAAATATCACTCTTCAAATGATCCAAACATATTTCAAAATGTCTTCAAAGGATGGCTTCTTCAAGGATATTCAAAAGGCGAAACCTTCGATAGGAATTGGCCTCCATAAATAAGGAAATTATTAAGTAAATGAGATCCCTAATGTTTATTTATGTACCCACAGTACTGCCCAGACCCAAAGATGAGCCAATTTGTTGTTGTTTGCAATTGTTTGTAGTCACAATGCATGTCAAAAATCAACCCATACTTGCATATTAGGTCATTTGTTGTTGTTTCACTGTTGATTTAGGACATAAAAACTCCCCAAATTTCCCTTCTCTTGCACATCCATCATCAAAATATGGTAACTAAAACAATTTCTTAAATAACTGGTTTAAACTTTATACTATTGAAGACAGTGTTGGCATATGAAAAGGTGAAACTCTTTGATTTTATGATCTTTTAGGTTATGAGAGTGCATTCTCCATCCAAGTTTATTCTAGGATGCCCCTTTTGCATTTTCATTTAATTTGTATCATTTCTAGTGGTGCCATATCATTTTTTGCATATTTGCAATAAAATCTTCTTTATGATGACCACATAATATCATGATGTTGAATATCATTGCATAATTCTTGTTTTGAACCTTTTGATGCTTGAAAGAATGCATGCAAGTGCTCACCTTGTTTTACAGGAGAGGCAAAGTTGAAATCATCTAAACATATAAAATAAACAACCCAAAATAATGGTGGAAGGAAAAATTACTTACACTTTTATGGTCTCCATATCCATACATCATGTGTTGCACTACAACACCAACAAAACAAAAGATTAGATTCGTAAGAAACATATAACATGCAACTACACACATGTACAAGTTTACCAATATATACAGTGGATGTTATTTTAATAAGATATAGATGGGAAAGTCAAGCTTTTTTCACTCCAACAATGTAGTCATAAAACTTCTCTTTTATTTTTCAACATATAAATATGTTAAAGAGCAAGGAAAATAAATTAAATACTTACAATATTTTTGGAATATGCCTTGTTTGTGGTTGAGGGCCGATTCATAAGGATGTATTCCACCAGCCTTGAATTTGGAGGCTCCAGCTGATGATGGGTTCATTGCTGCCAAAACTGTGAGCTAGTTGTTCCATCCAAGCATAATTCCACATTCAAAGAGCATGAGTTAAGCCTTTGTTCCCGATTAATTTTATCTAATTAGCTAAAAACATTAGCCATTTTATATCTATTGATTCTTTGTCAACCTGATATGAACATCCATGACATACAAATTTTGTAAACTTCCAATCACCTAGAACATTTGTAATTAAAGTAGGTACAACTATAAGTAAATAAATATATCAAACATACTTGTGCAAGACACCAGTGTTTCCCATCGTACTTTCCTCAAAACAGATCCCTAGCATGGTAAGAACATGTTAATATTCCCTCATTTTTTGGCCACAAGATTTTAGAACTTGTTGTTCATGTTCATGTCAGTTCTAGGAAGATCCAAAATGGGCATCTATAAAGGTCCTTTGCCTTCAATGGATGTCTCTCTTGTCATCTAAGTTTAGAATTTGTTTATGGAATGTGCATTTTCCCTTCAATTAGGGCATTTATGTAGCTACTAATTTAGTTGGGTGAAGGTAAGTTAAGATGTGAATGTGTCAAGTGTGTACAAAGATGTATTCCAACTCGTAACTCCGGGAGTGGCATCCAAACAGTGTTTTTTTGTGGCTAGATGCATCACACACACACATGAAGACACGAAGTAATGTGCATCTTTACCCACCCCAAGTTGTAGAACAACTTGTTTCTCTTGGTGCAGAAATAGGAAAAAGCTGGAATGTTCCATGGAAAACTTGCAATATAAAGGCAATGTTCCATGGAAAACTTACAATATAAAGGAAAATGACTTGCAAGTTATAAAATGGATCTGTTGATATGGTTGATATTTGTCTGTCGCATCATGTTACCACAGGTACATCACAAGAATCATACAAATGAAATTTGCGAATTACCCAAGGTTTTCTGCACCTCAAGCATTTTTGCATGTGCTCACTTTAATACACAATTTGTTTTGGATTGGACCTGAACCTATGTAGACAAATCATGCATAATAAACAACACCTCCATTCTCTCTTTTTCACAACACATGGAAAGATGATTTGCATATGAACTAAAGGAAAATCCTAACATCATGTTCCTTTAGTGTGACTAATTGGTTGACCTGAACACTATAATAATGATAAAAGATCTTTACTCTGTCTCTTTTGGATGGGACTAATCCTTGAGGATATAGTTTACATTGGCAAAGTTTTAGAACCAGATAGATGTGCATTGTATAATTACCGATTTGAGTTCATACAACAATGAACTAAATCCATAAAGTGCCAATAGTTCCATGAAGTTTCCTACAATCTGGAATTCACTGTCAATGACTCAATTACCATAATTTAAAAGTCTCTTCCAATTCAAAACACCTCACTATAAAAATGCAACCAACACTTTTATAGTCCATGTCTACGAAACAGTGTGTGGCTACAAACACAATCACAGTAGCTTCAAGGAGGTTTCCACCAAACAAGGACAAAAAACAAGAGAGTAGGTGAGCATGGGCTGAAGGACCTCAAGGATATTGTCATTGGACAATCATCAGGAACCAAAAGGATTTAGCACAAAGTGTAAAGTTTGTGTGAAAAAAATGAATTTAGGTGAAAAGTATGTAGTGTCACGTTCAAGCTAAAAATTTCGTACCAAATACCAAAAATCTGATTTTGTGGGCCATGCTTACGCAAAGAAGAGATGGGAACATTTGTTTCTTCTTGTCCGACTTACTATGAGATTAAATATTAAAAATGTTGTATATTTATAGAGGCTCAAGGGGATCACTGAGAGCAATTCCATCATAACAGGTAGCTTTGGAGTGAATTTATACAGAGGGTGGCCTAGAACAACACATTAAAAAAAATCCCACCAACATCTCTCAAACTCTCTATGTATCCATCAAGCACTAGTCTAATACTAGTGCCCTAACCACAAATTTGCATCGATGTTAAGAATGATTGTGTAAGATAGGGAAACCAAAACACAAAAATTATTGAAAATTCAAGACAGTATTTAATCACCAATTTCTTTGCAGCTACCCAGGTGCTAGCTATACTCTAAGTTATCAAATCACTCTATGAGGTTAGATGTTGGGCAATCTCTAATGGATCATTGCTAGAAAGTAGACAAAGTAATGCGAACAAAGCCAAACATGACTATCATTGATTAGTCATGAAATTATGTCAGGATCTGGGATTATCCTTGAACTCTTGGAATTGGGCAAAACAACAAGTAGTTAAGCCTCTCGAGCACACGAATTTTGAAGTCATAACAAGTGATGGGTTTAATAAACCAACCGTTGTAACAAAGAATCACCTTATTAGTTGCAATATTTTCTAACATAGAATCACCTTATTCGTGGTGTCATGTGCCGATATTATAGCAACTACATCCATTGCTTGGAGGTCCAAATTGGAAAGTCCCAAAAGGAAGATTAGGTGGACTCACCTCTAAGGCTGCCACCAGTGTGGGTAGGATTACTGGGGCTAGCATGAAAGTTGGTCAGCTTATCAATAGTTTTTTTGCCTTGGGATTATGTGTGGTGAAAATGGTCGTTTTATTAGGTAGGATAACATTGTAAGCTCATTTACAACTAATATTTCCATTCCAATTCAACATAGTTGATATTATCGAGAGATTTTTCCTTTTCAATTCAACATAGTTGATATTATCGAGATATTTCTCCTTTTCAATTCAACATAGTTGATTGATATTACTGAAAGAATTTAGTATATCTGATTAGGTGCACATAATGTGGGTTTCTCCCAGTTCCTGATCGGCTCTACAAATTTTCTCAGGCGAGAACTGATCCAACTATGGAACCACGCTTTGCGACAACACTGCAGGCCAGTTGAACCGTTGTAGGCGATCCCTCCAAATTCCAAGAAATTGATATAAACACGCCCTTCGTATTTGATAACACTTACTTTAAGAATCTAGTAGCAGGCAGAGGACTTTTGTTCTCATACCAAGTTCTATTTAGCGGAGATAGCTAAACGAGGGAGCTCTTGGGAGTCACGACTGATCACAACAACGAAGAAAGTTGACAGTATTGTACTGCATTTAAGATTGTACTATGACTAATCCAACATGTAACTCCGGGAGTGGCACCCACAATTCATCAAGCTAAATTTCTTGTATGTATGATTTGGTGTGTAATTCCTATTACTTCCATTATATTTGGTTCCTTTTTGTTGCAGAAATGATTGAAATGAATGTGTAACGTGATTCATTGTTGTACTACGATTAGGTAGACAAGGCCCAGCATACCCTCTCAGAATATTGAAGGTTGAGAGCTAACAGTTGCTTAGAGAGCCTAATACAGGGGCCTAAGCACCAATACAAGAAAAAGTTCCAAGTAGATATGTTGAATTTCATAACATGTTGGTAGTGCTTTCAGCACCCTAAGAGTTTGAAGTTGTTCATTCAAGCAACATGAAAAGGTAAGTGGTGAACGGTACCTGGGGCATCGTTAGAGATCCGACAATTTCCTATGGTGTTTCTAACATTGCCATTCCTAGTTCCAGGTATGAGAATATTTACTTTTATTTTAGTATCCTTTTTTGTTTTATTTCTTGGGAAATATTCTTAGTAGCCTGTGTTTAAATTGACACCAACTTTGAGTCACTGAAGGTCATGGTCGAGACTCAATTTCATGATTATTTGGGATATCATAGATCCCATGCAACTTCATATTCCTAACCACCTATATTATGTTTCCATCAAAATCCAAGGGGGAAGAAATAAAACATGAATATTAAATATGAATCTACCGCTATACCTTAAAACCAAAATATAATTGCCAATCCACAAATTCCTGAAGATCCGACTTCTCAACAAGATACATAGGATTTAAAATCACTTGCAACATTAAAGTTGAGAATAATGAAACCACATTTGCAAAATGGTAAAGCATATATTGTGGTGAACCATATCTTAGCTTTAAGTTTGAAATGAAAAGCACAACATTTAATGATTAAATTGGTTTTAGGGTACACCATACCTCAATATCCTACAATATCTTTCAAGTCCAACATGTCCCAAAAACAATGAGCTACAATAACCATGTAAGAAGTACTGAAAACATTAACACTAATAACAATAGAAATCTATCTATAACAGTAGAAATATATATTAGAAGTGAACCAATTATAAACTCATCAGATGTTGGGATAGAACTCCCGTATCCTCAGATTTCAACCTCTCAGCATTACGTTAGATGCATGAGACTCAACTAGACCAACATACCTATGAAAGGAGAGAACCCAGAACTAGAAAAGACCCTAAAATAGATCATCCAACCCTAACAAATCAAAAACAGAAGCAACACAGTAGTACGACCAACACACAATAAAAAACGACAACAAAGTACTCAAAAAAAGTCATATAAGGTAATCCTATGGCGGATGGCACCTAAGGAGGTCTATTAATGTTAACGCAAGGGTGGACATCAATCCTAAGGGGTCACGCTAGTCATCAACAAGCTGGACGTCAACATTTAAGGGTTGTATAGCTCAATGTTACCATGTAAGGGTCAATCACGAGTCACCACAAGGCTAAACATAACGTACAAGTAAAATTGCAATCCAACGTAACATAATAAGGCAACACGACATCATAATAGGCTCATGCACATCAATTCAATGTCAAGGTAGTTTACTAGGCCTTCTCAACTATTTGTGTTCATATGTCTCGTGTGTCTCAAGCAATGACTGGAAGCTCATAATCATCATCCCAGGATAAGGAAGATCATCTGGTCGTCTTATCTTCCTCAGGTTAACTCTGCAAGGGGTGCCCAGGCCCTTGACGATAACCATAGTCCTTGGAAGATGTCACACATATTGAGAAATAAGCTTTGCAACAAAGTCAACAAACATTTCACATATAAATTTCAAAAAGCACAAACATAGTTATATTAATTGTTCTAATCAGCACAATACTATCAAACATAGAGCTACATAAATCATCAAAGTACTGAAGAAGAAACATCCAACACAAAATTATCTTCATATCATACTTGCAAGTCACCATTTAAGACTTTCACGAACTTCATGTAAAAATAATTAAATATTCAAGAATGTTTTTCTTTACAACTATCTAGAGTACTTATATCTAATGAATGATATCTAGAGTTAGCAATGCATAAACCATAACTCAATATCCTTCATGTCCATCATGTCCCAAAAAATGAGCTACAATAACCATGTAAGAAGTACTGAAAACATTAACACTAATAACAGTAGCAATCTATATATAACAATAACAATATATATTATAAGTGAACCAATTATAAACTCAACAACAGATGTTGGGGAAGAACTCCCTTATACTCAGACTTCAACCTCTCAGGTTTAGGTTAGATGCATGAGACTCAACTAGACCAACATACCTGTGAAAGGAGAGAACCCGGAACTAGAAAAGACCCTAAAATAGATCATCCAACCCTCACAAATAAAAAACAGTAGCAACACAGCAGTACGACCAACACACAATAAAAAACGACAGCAAAGTACCCAAAAAAAGTCATATAAGGTAACGCTATGGTGGATGGTACCTAAGGAGGTCTATTAAGGTCAACGCAAAGGTGGACATCAATCCTAAGGGGTCACACTGGTCATCAAAAAGATATACATCAACATTTAAGGGTTGTATGGCTCAATGTTACCATGCAAGGGTCAATCACGAGTCACCACAAGGCTAAACATAAAGTACAAGTAAAATTGCAAGCCAACGTAACATAATAAGGCAAGAGGACATCATAATAGGCTCATGCACATCAAGTCAACGTCAAGGTAGGTTACTCGGCCTTCTCAATTGTTTGTGGTCATATGTCTCATGTGTCTCCTGCAATGAATTGAAGCTCATAATCATCATCCCAGGATAAGGAAGCTGATGTGGTCATCTTATCTTCCTCAAGTTAACTCTGCAAGGGGTGGTCAACCCCTTGATGATAACCATAGTCCTCGGAAGATGTCACACATATTGAGAAATAAGCTTTGCAACAAAGACAACAAACATTTCACATATAAATTTCAAAAAGCACAAACATAGTTATATTAATTGTTCTAATCAGCACAGTACTATCAAACATAGTTCTACATAAATCATTAAAGTACTGTAGAAGAAACTTGTAACAAATCTGAAAATATTTCATGCCTTCACTCAGTCAAATACAAATCTTTAATGCTTTCAACTACATTTTTTTATGTTTTGTTTTTTTCCTCAGAAATTCGTAGAGGGGGACTTCGTCTTCGATGTCTTGACCCATTGTAGTTGTTGTTTCCTCTCTTTCTGTTGATTGTGTGGATATGCATTCCCGTACCGTACTTCTGGTATGCCGATTAGCAGGGGGTGGAGGTGGATGGAGAGGGGCATCATCCGCAAAAAAAATACAGTTATATAGATATAAATGTGCAGTTATTATTGAGATACATATTTCATTATTTCCAATATCATTACAATGATCTTTACCTGTTGGCTGACTAGCTGAGTCAACTGTAGTGTTCATTGGTTCTGACATTTGTTGCTCTCCCGGCTGATCATGAGAAGGTACATGCTCTGTCATTCATAGAAAAATATTAATTAGCAAATGTCAGCAATTATGTATTTAAAATCATATTGAATACATTTTTTTTATAGCATACATACCTGAATGACTAAGAAGATCCCCACCATCACATTGGACCGGTTCAGTACGGCTACTCTCACTGCTTTTGTTGGTCTCACCCTGAAAACAAAGAAAAAAAATTCAGTTTTCAATGTAATAATTCATGAATATATTACACAAGTACATTATAATGATTGCCTTATTGATTTTATTTACCTCTGTTCTAGTCAATGGGGAAATTGGGGTTTTCCCCAAACTTTTTTGATGTTCCAGCACCTGCTGAAAACCGTACTTGAAGCCGATCTTCAAGTCTTCTTCAGTGGTTTCCTCTTGAAAAGCATTTCCCTGCAATACATAACACCATGCAAAGTGCTTGCGATAAATCAATTAATTGTTCTCTATAGTTAGAAAAATAAATTAATTTTGGATACAAAAAATGATCATTCGATTCTTACAATTCTTGCCCTTAGCTTCTAATATCCACCCTAGCCTAGTTTGTACCACCCATGTTTATCTAGTCTTGCCTTTTTTGCTTTAGAGGTGTCTGGGAGCCTATGTAAGGTTGAAAATATGTTAGATATCGCAACTTAAATATATTTAAAAGTTTAAAATTAAAAATTGAACATTGTTCATTGAAAATATGACGCGTCATACCTTCTTGAACCGATTGGACTATTCTTTCCTTGTTTCCTCAATGCCTTCTCCTTTGCATCCTCCATGAGTGCCTTCCACTCCTTCTTCGGAACCATCGGGGGACACTCATACTTGGTGTTAATTTGCAGATTGTCCCTATAATATGCCCTAACATATTTCAAATTTAAGCCAATTGCTGCGGTGACACCCTTTTTGTTGAAGGTTTCACCAAACAAGCTGACCATGTGGTTCATTAAATCATCTTTCAATTTGTCATTTTGGGCATTCCACCATGTATGAATGGTGGGACCAAAAATATCCAATGCCTTTTCATGCAGGTTCTTATAAAAAACATTATTTCCTACAAAAAACATATGATCATTAAGTAAAAGTTAATTTCAGTTATGTGGCTTTGAATTACATGAAAAAAAACACTAAATAAATTAAATAATACCTGCAATCTTCGATATCTTGATTGGAACACATTCATCGTTCACCAAGAATTTAACGGGAAATGATCCCTTGCTAACTACACGTATTACGCCAGGATAGAAACTATCACAATCGATGTTATCCTCCTCTCTATCATCCTGTGAAGCAGTGGTGTTTGGAGGGCCATGTTGACCTCCAACATCCGGTGACGTCGTAGCATCTAAATTGCATTGCTCTGAAGGAGAGGAAAATATCCTTGCTGGTACGGTAGTTGATGATGTGTCAAGCCATCGCTACTACCAATACCGACCTGTTTAACCTCTACTCAATGGACAGGTGTGATCTCCAAATATTCCTACATAAAATAAACTTCAACAGATTAGATCATATCAAAAAAAGAGAACTAGAACAACATAAATGAATATATGTCATAGTTGGTAAAAAATTTCAAAGACGCCACTTACCCCATATTGGTCTATCTTTTTCCTCAAGTCATCCATTTGTGCTTTGATTTCTTCAGTCCTTGGTCTGATTAAATTAAGTCTAAGAAGGTCTTGATTGCACTTTTTCAACATTTTCTTCACAGTTTCTGTTGCGTTAGTTGAATAAAGTATATCTTTCTCAATGACCGCCTCATCATCCTGATATGGTGTGCTCTATGAACGTCAATCAATAGACTGTAGTTAATTTATTTCTACCATTACAAAAATTCACGTAAAAAAAAATGCATATAATAACAAAAATAAGTACTATAATCATGTTTAGGTACTATTACGCTATCATTTACTTGATGCGACAGCATTGGTGACTTCCCACGGTCACCCTGCCACAACACAAAAAGCAAGACATGTTCATATCAATAAGTAAAAATTGAACCATGTATAATAAACGCCATTAATGTAAAAAGAAATTATTGTTACTATGACAGTCACAGATACCTGTCTAGAAGTTGTAGGTGTGTTATGAGTACCGACCCCCTGCCACAATACAATAAGAATGATATCATATTGCAATATTTACTCAATTAGCATAAAAAATGTCAAATCATGTTAGCAGCTATAATATAATCATGAATTGTGGTTACTATGTCATTGATGCTATTAGGTACTATTAAAATAACCCCCATGCGTCACCATCGATGACTTTCCAATTTTAGCTCGTGGCATTTGTGGCATATGGCCACAATCACCCTACCACAATATAAGAATTAAGACATAGTAATAATGAAAATTACATATATAACAATGTCTCTTAAACGTTATTAATGAAAAGCATGACATATAATTAACCATGTGTATATTATAAAAAGCATGACATAAATAAACTTGATGCAAGAGAAAAATAACAAGTCATCGATCAAAGGTTGAGTTAAATGTTGTATAAGAAAATTACCCCCATAATAGAAATCCCCACATCTGTAAGGTTCAAACCATAATCGATCAACAACTCTTCACCTGCAGCTATTGATTTTGTTGCACATACGAATACACAATTTCCTTCATGCCCCTCAAATAGGCAATTGGGTAGCTTATGTGTTGACCCTGGTCGTGTGCTATTTATAAACCCTGTGATATTTCCTGAAGCTTTTGGCCTTCCATCAATATACACAGTTGCTCCTTTGTTCAGACTGTTGTCTAGTAGTTGAAAATAATTTGCTACCACTCTGTATATCTGCATACTTCGCGTATATCATACCAACAACAACCAATAATTGTATTTGTAGCATGGACTGACATGCTCTATCAATTCAGTTTCAGTGCCATATGACACCTTTATGCCATCCATGTAAAATAGCCCCAGTCCATGTAAAGAGGAAGGAGCAATGAGATAAGTCCTCCCATTGAGGAAGAAATCTGTGTCCACTTGGGTAGCTGCTTGGGTAGCCATCATTTTACAAGATGTCTATACCTCATGGGAAAATTAATGTCACCTATGCACTCGACCACATGATCCTCCTTCATAAACAAAAAGTTCCATGCATCTACGAAATTTTCTCCTTACCTTTTCACCTCTAGTTGATCTTGACCTATTAGATCTTGTATTAGACATCCCGCTTTCAACCTATTCTATTCTATCTTCCTCACATGAGGAAGATAGATCCGACAAGTATCTATTTGGGGGTACCTACAATCATTCAAATTGGGTATTATTTATTGCATCCAAACATTATTTAGGTGCAAAATCGATTATTTTGGTGGTACCTACAATCAATGCTTCGATTGTAGCCTATTATATATCAATGCAAATACTATTAGTTGTTGTAAAAGAAAAAATTTATGGCTTGACAAATATTCTCAAACAATTTCCACACTCTTATTAAACAACTTATTTATATATATATGGACAACGAGTATATTTATATGCAAGTTTGACAATCTTTTCAGAAGAATTCGAGACATTTATAACATAATAATTCTCCATGTTGTCTACGACTTGGTTGAGGTCGCCTTCGCAATCTAACATTAGGACCTTCCTCTCACAATGAAATACTAATTACCCCACCCATCACTCTATCTATTCTTTGTTGGATTTTCTTGGAGTTTTTTATTCATAGGTTGGAAGAGTATATTGCGAGAGGAGCTAGGGTTCATGCCAAGTTACAATAGACTCATGAGGGATATAAGTTTTTCTTTGAATTTCTAAAGAAGAATTTTGTTGTTGATATCTATGGAATCCACCTTGGAAGACACTTCACTCTTCATTCATGGCCAACGTTTGGAGTGTTCCTAGATTTTGGGTGCTTGAGCTTCATTTCATGCCATTTGAAGGTTGTATGCACCCTCAAAACATAGCACAAAGTGATGAGCGAGAGACTCCCAAGGTGAAGTCCTCCCATGAAAATGCTCCAAAATGTGTAGCACTCCATGAAATATGAGCAAGGTATAGGGAATCTCCATCAAGTGCCAAGTAGCTCCAATGGAGTGAACACTCCATCCAAATAGCATGAGAAAGATTGCATGCAACCATAAAACATATAATAGATGCCTCACAAAGTGTACTCTCATCCAAATATGGCATTGAAACCCTCTAAAGATGTGCTCAAAAGCCTCCAATAGTGAACGCTCTCCAATAAAACCTCAGGAAGTGTGCCAAAAATCATCCAATAGTGGAACATTATCCCATGAAATGATGTGTTACCCCCCATTTTTCATGGGTTTCCACTTATGATCTTCATTACAATCCTTAGTTGGGGCGACATGTTGAGGGAGATTTGACGCCTTAGGTTCTTGATGATAAAGCATTGCTTCATATTGATGATGCCCTATATGATTAGCTTGATGGATATTATTGTGCTAGTAGCTATGGATTTGTCCTATTCATGATGTTGGGATATTGAGGCAGTCTTATTTGATTGATTTTGGATTGATTTATGAGGGTTTGGTAGTAAACTTCACATGGACATTCATATTAAGAAGGGCCCTAGTGATCTTGATCTAATTTTTCATCTAGACCACATGTGTTATTGGTTTCATGGACCATTTTGATATTTGGAAGATAGCTTGCAGTTACGGATACCTTTGAAGAGGTACTTATTTAGAGGCCCCTGAATCAACATGTTTAAAGTGTGGTATTGTTGGCAATTTTGGGAAGCCTATTTAAGGTGAAATTTTCTGGTAGACTTTTCAGTTTTTCTTGGTGAACTCTCATGTGGCAATTCACACCTATTTTTAGTACTTCCAGCGAGATAGAGGAAATCGCATGAAAAGGACAATTAGAAAATATTTAATTATTGTTTATAAAAAGTAGGCCCAGATACTATGTTTTCAATATTTTGGCAATCACTAGTTGGGGACAATAGATCTGTTGCATTCCCGAGGAGCATTTTGCTAAGTAATCTCTCCATATATAGTGTATAAAAAAGAATCTTCCTTTGATATATGTCATTGTAAAGTACTAGGATAATAACTTGAGTTGACATAATTCCCAGTATGTCTTGTTATGTATTTATTTTATTTAGTTTCCCACTATCATTTGCAATGAATACTAAAGA
Source organism: Larix kaempferi (assembly GCA_027924585.1). Classification (NCBI taxonomy): domain Eukaryota; kingdom Viridiplantae; phylum Streptophyta; class Pinopsida; order Pinales; family Pinaceae; genus Larix; species Larix kaempferi. Next base: position 17,337,470 of record BSBM01000456.1, read on the forward strand.
TGAAACACCTCCCCTACTATGTTGGAAGTGACCATGATAAGTTACATGGGATATGATGCCAAAATAAAAATAAGTACCTCATTCATATACATCAAAATTTAGAACCTTATATTTCCAGGAATTCAATGTGCATTTATCATTCTTCTTTTAGGTCACATGCGAGAATCACTAAGATTTTTAGAAACTATAAAATCTATCTTCCAAACAGAAATTAAGATTTTGTGGCAATGTAAACACCTAAGAGATTCTTGATCACGTTGTAGCCTACAATTGATAGTATGTCATCCCATTTTCTCTTTATTGTTGCTTTTTCACCCATAGGGCTACTCAGAATTGGTCTTACGGGGCTATTTACTGCTAAAACTATGCCCATACTTGCCTAGATCTAAGGTGATATGTTGATGTTGCTATTTGAAGGTTAAAGTTGATATCTTTTTCTTAATGTTTGGTTATGGAAAAAAACAATTCAATCTCCGATCAGTGCATTTTTGAAATGGTAACATCTCCATGTGGGTGGTTAGGCATTGGCAATAAAGTGGTATAAAAGAGCTTGTCACCATGTTGGGCCTTGATTCCCCATGCTTCAATAACCATTAATTTTTATTGTTTCATAATTTGTTATGAATCTATGATATGTTTCATATTTTGAAAAGAAAAGAAAATAACCATGTGAAAAAAGAGAACGTCGACAACCACATGGAAGTAACTAGAAAGGAGTTATAAACCCTAACTCAAAAGTATTAATTGGAGTTTTTCCAGCAACATTGATGGCAAAGAATACATGATCTAGCCATGAGAAATGGATAGAGGAAGGTAAGTGGCTAGGAATAGGGTGCAATGATGCAATCACAACAAGATACAAAATCAGATAGAGGATGCACAATGTAAACTCTTGCTGCTAACATTAGGGTACAAGAGGATTGTATTTCTTTGTAATCAAATGCTATAAATTATTCTTCTCCTATCTATTAATGTATTTAAATTCCCCAATAACACACATAGTGCATTTCGAAAACCCCAACCCTACTATACGAAGTGTGCATTTTAGACTTACCAAAGACATCTCGGAGGCCTCCTTTGCAATGGTATCGATCGCTTGGTCTCTGCGGCATCCTCTACAATGGTCTCGGTGGTCTCAACTCTCTCGACGATCTCGGCTCCCTTCTATGCAATGATCTCAGTTGTCTCGATTCTCTTAATGGTATCAGATCCCTCTTATGAAATCTTCTCGGTGGAACCGACTCTCTCGGTGGTCTTGACTCCCTCCTATGCAATGGTCTTGGCGGTCTCGACCCCTCCTCTGCATTGGTCTCGGCTCACTTGACTCTCTCGGTGGTCAATGGAGCTTTGGATGTATGCGTGGGGGTCAAGTGGTATGTCATGTGACTTTGCATGCCCCATCACTAGTTTGGATAAACCCGCAAAGCAGCTCGTGGTCAAATGTTCCTAATGGCATAGTCTAAGGTTTCTTGAATTTGACATATTATTATCCAAACCATGTTAATATATCTCCACATATATCTATCATTTTGTGCTAATTTTGGTGCCAACCTACAAGGAAAGGAACATGCTGGATTCTACCTTGACGAGGAGAAAGCAACATGGGTTGAATGTCAACTTCAATTGAAGGTAGCTCATAAAATTGTATGAAACTCTTGGCTAGGACCATCAACTTGTGTCATGTTCAAACAAGTGCCTATAAATATTCCATGGTTAATTTGGTTCATGTGTAAGAAGGGAGAAAATTTAATAAGTTTGAAGGCTTCCCTTAAGGAAGAGTTCAATATGTTGGCTAGAAGGTTGTCCTTAGAAGTTTGTTAGATATGAAATTGGATAAATTTTGAATGTATGTTAACAATGATCATATGTGTCAAGTTATAACTATTATTAAAAAAAAATAACTAAGTAGATTATGAAATAAAGCAAAAAAAGTAAAATCGGTTTAATCTTTTATGTTTATGTGCACTAACTAGCTAAATGCAAAGAGATAAAGGGAGATAGTATCTATACTATCTAATCTGTAGTTTAATACATGTACATAATGGACATCAATAATTAAATAAATTAACCCCTTTTACTTATGGCGAGCAAGAAAATGCGAAAGTCCCTATGGTTTGTCAACCAACCTAAGCGAGCTTGAACTCTTAGCTAGCTTTTGTAAAAAATAAACCAACTCATAATATGGAAAGATAGTTGAACTAAGAAAAGGGAATGTAGAAAAGGAACTAAGGTAGGTGATAAACCCTATCAAACATACCTAGATGGTGTTAGTATCCTCCTACAAAACAAGCTTGGAAATACCATCTCCACAAAATAAACGAAACACAAGAATTCAATGAAATAAAACATGGAAGAAATCAATCATACACAAAATATCCGACCCTAAATGTAAGTATGATGACCCGGGTACCCTCAATAAGAAGTTACTTTTATTACTCACAAATTGTCTTGGAAGCTCCTTTAAGGTGGTGATATTAGTTAAAAAAGACTAGAGAAAGTGAGACAATGATGAATTTACATAAACCAACCAATTGATCTGATTCGGATTTATGCAGGAACGCAACATAATACACGAATACCGATAAAAAAAAAGATGCAGTGGAAACAACACTTCATTTCATTAATCAAAGAACTGAAAGTTGTTTACATACAGGATGGAAATAAACTAGCTAGAGTTCTGGTAGCTTATCTCTGAGAAGAGATGCAGTGGCTACATGCCTCTGAACTCTGTGTTACAATGAGGCTCGAAGGCCTATATATTATTGAGAAACAATGGAAACCCTACACATCTAAAAACCTAACCCTAGGAGGTGAAATGCCAGAATATGGGTCTCGTTGGGTAACTTGGTACATCAATTTCCCGGGGTCGTAACTTTGGCATACTACCTCCATTTGACGCACATGATACATCGTTAGAAAGATCTATTCAAGGAATACATCAATAAAAGACAAATATTGAGTCCGGAACGGACTCATATTTTCCCGATCATTCAATGTCGAACAAACGTCGTTTAGGGCCTCAAAACGGCTCCGGAAGTTTAGGACCCAGAAACTGCCAAAAATAGTAAATTGTGCTACAGTTAAGGAAATTGAAAAACTGAAGAAACAATGGTGGGGGTGCAAGTGAAATAGGTGGGTGGCCACCAATATCCTTCTGGATCATTTCCTCCCCCTTAGGAAGCAATGGTCCCCATTGAGTTGAGTCCCTCCATGAGATGAGGAAACTTCTGCTGAACTTGGTCCCTTATGAGCCACTTTCCCTGGTAAAGGAGTTGGCCTTCTTTGACAACTCGATATGGCTGGATCTTCTGCTGGCGAGTGTTCTTGATCTGTGTGTCCATAATCCGATCAGTTGTGGCTTGTTGTGAAGAACCTGTAATAATTAATTAATGCAAATACACGAGATATCAGAAATAACAGAACTCAAATTCTCAAATTCTGTGATTGGCCAGTTTCTCAAATTCTGTCTGATACTCTCTCACGGTGCCAATTTGGTGAGGTTTAGTGAGTGCTCCTGTGAAGTCATCAAAAGCACTAGGACCAAATTGTGGCAAAAGGAGTTGGCAAAAATCTGTCCAGTTTGGCTTGGGATGAGATTTGATGTACCAATGGTACCATTGAAGGGCTTCCTGTTCCAAATGAAAGGATGCAAGTGGAACTTTCTGGAAGTCAAAAGTATTATGCAGACTGAAATATTGTTCTACTCGGTATATCCATCCAGTTGGATCAATACCATTGAAGCGAGGAAAATCAATCTTCGTCCCACGAAAATTGTTGGAATAAGAGAACCCGGTGGCTGCAAAAGATTATGGTTGTCGGTTATTGTTCATGGCTGAATGCTGAAGATGGAGGCTGAGAAATTTTTCATCTAGATCTTGAAGTTTGGTTTGGATGGCTGCAAGTGCTTCCTCCATGGTGTGTGCTCCTGCACGGGTGACAACCATAACCATGGTTTTTTTGTTTGTTTGTTGTGGAATGGGTAGAAAAACACAAACAAAAGCTGATTTAGTAAAGGGAAATTTGGATTGGGGAAACAATCTGAAGGGTAATTGGGGTTTGACTAGATTTTGGACACTGTCGAAAGGACATGAAAGCAAAAAAGGGGGATTTCAGAAGCGGGGTGATAGAATGAGAAAATTTGGCAAAGATGGACAAAGAAGCAGAATTAGAAAAGGAACTATGGGGTAAAATTTGAAGGCGATCAGGTGAAAATCGAAGAAGTTATGGCAAACCCTAAAAATAGACAAATGTGAGATTTCGGGTGTTGGGAAGTGGAATTTGGGATAGGGACCTCAGGAATGAAATATGCAGAATGGGATTGCAGGGGTGTTAGAGAAGTTTCAAGGGAAACGGAGTTAAAACAAGGGAGATATGGCGGAAAAACATAATTTTTTTAATTTTTTTTTTCCAGAAATGGATCTGCAACGGTGTGGAAGGGATCAGCAACAGATGGATCTAAAATGGCACCAAATGGACCGAAAATGGTTGGATCTGGAACGAATGTCAGAATAGATCTGGAATGGCTGGATATGAAACGACTCGGAATGGATCTGAAATAGCATGGAAGTGATCGACAACAGTTCAACTGAAAATAGATATGGACCCTAGGTATGTTCAGCTTCCTAACAGTTGAGGTGTTTCACTCGGCCACCAATGTTGTTTGATGGCTTTCGTATTGGGGCAGTACCCCTCACTCCACGACTCAGGTAAAAATGATAACCGCTTTGCCACAAACAACAACTCTTGGTTTACCTCATAGTTGGGAACTAGTCAATCAGGTTGGGGTCATTGCCCTTTTCGCTGGCAGGTCCTCTCAATGGGCCAGCTACTTTGAGGTTCCTATGGTACTCCTCACAATGAGTTTTAGCGCTTATGCCCAAGTACTTCCCACAGTTAAGCGGATAGGGATTATTCCCAGATCCAAAGCTGCGAAAAAAAATTTGACAGAAATTTCACCCAGCGAGCCCAAGAAAGTGCTCTGATACCAGATGTGAAGAACCTGCAATAATTAATTAATGCAAATACACGAGATATCATAAATAACAGAACTCAAAATCACTTTTATATTGATCACAGGCCACTTCGAGGGGGAAACCTCCTTTGAGCAAGCTCAATACAATTAACTTCACGGTGCCTTCATAGTCCTCAACACACACTTATGTACTAAGTCTAGGCGCCAATACTATGAGTCAAAACCATGGGCCAATACAAACTATGGATCAACAAAACTATGGGCGACTTACAAAGAATATGCGCCAACAACATTAACACAAACTATGGATCAACAAATACTACGGGACGACTTACAAAGAATATGCGTCCAACAATAATATACTAAAAAAGTAAAGACATGGGTTCCTAACACTTGTTCCATGCAGTCTAGGTTTAACTCTGTTGGTGTGAGTTGTTCTACCACGTCTGATGTGTCCAATAGAGGTGGAAAGTAGGGTCGAATGCGGTCCACATTGAACACTAGGTGCAGACCAAGGAATGGTGGCATACTGAGCTCAAACGCATTGTCCCTGACAGCGTTGGTGATGGTGTATGGCCCATATTGGAGTGGGCGAAACTTGCGGTGGGTCCAACGAGGCGCTCTTCTGCAAATGTAGGCACACTTTCTCACCCACCTGGAAGTTGTGTTGCACCCGATGCTGATCATGCCGCTACTTGTACTTAGCATTAGCTCTATCCAATATGTCATGAACCTGTTGGAAAATGTGTTGAATGTTCTCAATGAAGTTGTTCGCCTTGGAAACTTCAGACTGGACATGAGACTAATAAGTCTGAGTAGCTGCAAATGGCATGGATACGCCAATGGGACATAGTGGCTGGAATCCCAATCCGACCTGAAAAGGGCTGTGGTCGGTTGATTTGTGGAGGGCCTGGTTATAGCTATGTTTTACATTACGGAGGCTCTCATCCCATGTCCATGGATGCTTTGAGTTGTACATGCGCAAAATGTGGACGATCATCCTCTTAATGACTTCTGTCTGGCCATCAGTTTGGTGATGGAAAGATGTGGACTTTGCGAGTTTGGTGTCTAGCATTGAACAAAGGTTGGACCAGAATGTACTAAGGAACCTGCTGTCCCGATTTAAGATGATATACTTTGGGATACCAAAGTGTACAGACATTCGTTCAAAGAAGAGTTTAGCAGTGGCTTCTACTGTGATATTCTTCTTGCAGGTCGCCATTATGGCCATTTTTTAGAATCTGTCGATGACCACAAACACATAGTCGTTTCCATGCTTAGTAGAAGGAAGGCCTGACATGTAATCCATGGAGATGGATTCCCAAGGTCGACTAGGAGTAGGAAACGGAGTATAGAGGCCTTACTTCTTGATGGACAGTTTGGAAGTGACGTAGGCAGTGCAGGATCAGATGTACTTCCCGATGTCATTTCGAAGGTTCGACCAATAGAAATACTTCTGTAGTACTACCACTATTTTCTCAACCCCAAAATGCCCAGCTAACAGACTATAGTGCGCTTTCCAAATCATCTTGGCACGCTCGCTTGAAGGAACACAAAGGTGTCCCATGTGACATAGTAGTGCATCCTGGAGGTGGAAGTTTGGAATGTGGTTTCCCTCCAAGAGCCTCTTGTATGTGTGGCTGAATTCTAGATCGCTCTTGTAGAGAAGCGGCAAATCAGAAGTCTCATTCCCACAAGAGTTGAGCACAGTTGTTATCACCACGATCGGTGGTCGGTTGATGCAGTCTGCAACATTATTGGTGCTTCCCTTCTTGTACTTGATGTTCAAATGAAATTGTTGTAGATATGTGGACCAATTCTGATGGCGATCGTTCTGTAGCTTCTCTTGTGTCTATATGAACTGCAGGGGTTGGTGGCTTGTGTGGATGATCGTTTCCTTCCCCAAAATGTAATGCTTCCATTGTTGGCAAGCTTGTACAATGGAATACATCTCTTTGTCATAAGTGGGATATTTTCGAACTGTGTAGGACAGTGTCTCACTGTGATATGCCATTGGATTCCCTTGTTGAGTAAGGACTACCCCAATAGGATAGTCAGAGGCATCTGTCTCGATCTCAAATGGTTGTTGCAAGTCTGGTAATGTGAGCACTGGGGCACAACAAAGGCGATGTTTCAACTCTACGAACTCCTTCTGTTGAGTTTCCGACCAGAATAATTTTGCTTTCACTCCTCCCTTGGTGACTTGACTAAAGGGCCAAGTGATATGAGAGAATCCCAACACGAACATGTGGTAGAAATTAGCAAGACCCAGAAAGCTGCGAAGCTCTGTTAGAGTGGTTGGGGCTGGCCAATCCCGAATGACTTGGATATTGGTTGGATCCACATGCACCCCACACTCTTAAATAATTTATCCCAGATATTGAACCTGGTTCATGCCAAAAGTGCACTTGTCCAAATTGGCACACAACTTGTGCTTCCGCAGTGTTTGGAGGACCTGTCGGATGTGGTGGAGTTTCTCTTCCCAAGTGTGGCTGAAGATCATGATGTCATCCAAGCACACTACTACAAATGAGTTGCTGAATGGCCGCAAGATGTCATCCATCAGTCTCATGAATGTTGCGGGAGCATTCGTCAGCCCGAAAGGCATGACCAGCCATTCGAAAAGGCCTCCTTGGCTTTGAAGGCAGTATTCCACACATTGGTTGATTCAATCGGTACCTGGTGATACCCAGACTTTAAGTCGATCTTGCTGAAATATTTCACCGCTTTAAGTTGGTCCAGAAGGTCATCAATCCGGGGGTTCGGGTACCTATTCTGGACAGTGATGTTGTTCAATGATCGATAGTCAATACAGAGTCTCCAAGTCCCATCCTTCTTCTATACCAACACGATTGGGCTCCCATAGGGTGATTAACTTGGTTGGATATGACCGTTCTACAAAAGCTATTGAATTTGCCTCTTGATTTCATCGTTCTCCAGAATAGAGCATCGATAGATCGGTCCATTGGGTAGTGGTGCACCTAAGATCAGATTGATGGGGTGCTTGACCTAACAGTGTAGAGGCACCCCTGTGGGTGAGGTGAATATGTCCCGGTACTCTGCCATGACCTTGAACATTTGTTGTTTTCGGGCGGAGGAACCCTTCTTGGAGGTTGTGGCTACGATATTATTTTTTCCCTGAGGGTGGATCATCAAGAAAACAAATTTCCCTATTTTGTAAATGAGCTTACTGCATTGTTTTACAGTAACCAAAGAGATAGCGGTAGGCGGTGCTACCTATGGTATCCTGTACAACTTATTTCCCAATGTAATAATAACAGCGCGAGGTCGAGACTCATACACAGCATGTCGCTTCCATAAGTATGGTTGGCCTAATAATACATCACAAAAATCAAGAGGAGAAATGCCACATAATACATCATCGGTGAAGGGCTTGATGTTGTAAGGAAGGCAACACTATTGGATGACGTGGATATCCCGTCCTTGGTGAAGTCACTCGATGGTTTATGGCTACGGGTGTGCTGTGGTCGGCAAGACCAACCGCTTCACGACCTCTGTTGAAATGAGGTTCTTTTGGCTCCCACTATCGACAATGAACTGTAGCGGGGAACCCGTTACCCACATCTAGGAGTGGAAGAGACGCTCCTCCTCCTATGAATATTCTGGTTCTTCCTTTTGGATCTTCATGGTGGAAACGGTGGCATTGGGATCTGCATCGATAATCTTCTTCCCTCTGTCATTCCCCTTCTCAGGTTCTGATTCAGTGTCAGAGTATGCATCTGATTCAAAAGACTTTATCTCTCCCACCAGCGACTGCTTGGCCCAACACTCATTTTTGTTTTTAGTGGGGCTCTTATGGAAATCACACCACTTTCCTGCTTCCTTCTTCGTCTTCGCAGTGTTTCTCTTTGCTTGCGGCTTTTCCAAGTTGTTGAGTCTCCATGCCTTCACTTTGTCCTTGGTTCTGCAGTTTGGAGGAACCTTTCGCTTGCTTCTGATTCGTAGTTCCAAAGCCTTGTTTTTCTGTTTGAATTTTTTCTCAATTTTGGCAGCATACCTATATGCCGTAACAAGCAAGGAGACTTGTCGAGGAACTCCATTTCCTACTGAATGTATCTATGTAGATAAATACGGTACTTCAACACCAAATGTTTCTCTAAATATTTGATACCCAACTTGGTGTGCAAGGTATGGAACAGATTCGTCAGCTCATGCACATCTTGATCTCTTTGCTGCTGCAACGTAGTCCATTGTATGTACTTGTCCTCATAGATCCCCAAGGGATAATATTGTTCCTTTATGGAATCTCAAAAATAATTCCAAGTGGTTACAACCGAAAACAGAGAGGGTTCCTCATCGTCCTTTCTCTCACAGCAGGTTTCCCTCCAGTACTTGACATGGGGGGCAGCTTTGAGTAGTGAAAAAGTAATCTTTTCCCAGTTGGAAAAGCCATGAACTGAGAAATATCCTTCGAATAGATTCAACCATCTATCTATGGCATCTACATCTATTCATCCATCAAATATCGGAATGTCAAAGTTTACTTGTACCTTAAAAGGGGTTGTGCCTCCAGAGTGGCTGCTAGATGCAGATGCGCCACTAGTGGGGAGTCGTTGTAGGATTTGGGCGAAGTTATCCATCATCGCATTCCTTTTTTTTTAAGGGCCTCCTTGAGAAACATTTTGATAGGATATTTTGCTCCCTCGTCTTTCTTTTCATCCCCCATGGGAGGCTGTTGAGGTTTGCGAGGCTAATCTTGCAAAGGTTCAACCAGATCCAGCCCTAACTCCTTATACCCCGCCCTCGTTGGGGACATGCAAAGAAGGATCAAGAAAGAGAAGATTGCTTTGATACCACTAATCCGAATTTATGCAGGAACGCAACAGAATACACAAATACACATAAAAACAAAGATGAAGCGGAAATAACACTTCATTTCATTAATCAAAGAATTGAAACTTGTTTACATACATGATGGAAATAAACTAGCTAAACTGCTGGTAGCTTATCTCTAAGAAGATATATGGAAGCTACATGCCTCTGAACTCTGTGTTACAATGAGGCTCGAAGGCCTATGTATTATTAAGAAACAATGGAAACCCTACACATCCAAAAACCTATCCCTAGGAGGTGAAACACCACAATATGGGCCCCGTTGGGTAACTTGGTACATTGATTTCCCGGGGTCGTAACTTTGGCATACTACCTCCGTTTAACGCAAATGATATGTCATTAGAAAGATCTATTCAAGGACTACATCCATAAGCAACAAATATTGAGTCTGAAGCAGACTCATATCTTCTCGACCATTCGATGTCGAACAAACGTCGTTTAGGGCCTCAAAACGGCTCTGGAAGTTTAGGACCCAAAAACTGCCAAAAATAGTAAATTGTGCTACAATTAAGGAAACTGAAAAACTGAAGAAACAATGGTGGGGTCCAAGTGGAATAGGAGGGTGGCCACCAATATCCTCCTGGATCATTCCACCCTCCTTAGGAAGCAATAGTCCCCATTGCGTTGAGTCCCTCCATGCGATGAGGAAACTTCTGCTGAACTTGGTCCTTGGTGAGCCACTTTCCCTAGTGAAGGAGTTAGCCTACTTTGACAACTCAATATAGATGGATCTTCTGTTGGTGAGTGTTCTTGATCTGTGTGTCCATAATCCGATCAATTGTGGCTTGTTCCATGCAGTCTGGGTTTAACTCTGTTGGTGTGAGTTGTTTTGCCATGTTTGATGTGTCCAGTAGAGGTGGAAAGTAGGGTCGAAGGTGGTCCACAATGAACACTGGGTGTAGACAAGGAATGGTGGAATATTGTGCTTGAAGGAATTATCCCTGATAGCCTTGGTGATGGTGTATGGCCCATATCGAAGCAGGCGAAGCTTGTGGTGGGGTCCAACAAGGCATTCCTTTTGCAAATGTAACCACACTTTGTCTCCCATCTAGAAGTTGTGTTGCACCCGATGTTGATCATGTTGCTGCTTGTACTTCACATTCGCTCTGTCCAATATGTCATGAACCTATTGGAGAATGTGTTGAATGCGTTGAATGAAGCTGTTCACCTTGGAAAATTCAGACTGGACATGAGCCGAATAAGTTTGAGTAGCTGCAAATGGAATGGCTACATCAATAGGACATAATGGTTGGAATCCCAAGCTCACCTAAAAGGGGCTGTGGTTAGCTGAGCTATGGAGGGCCCGGTTATAGATATGTTATACATAGTGAAGGCTCTCATCCCATGTGCATGGATGCTTTGAGTTGTACGTGTGCAAAATGTGGATGATCATACTGTTTTGACGACCTCTGTCTCGCCATCAGTTTGGGGATGGAAAGCTGTGGACTTTGTGAGCTTGGTGTCTAGCATTGACCATAGGCTGGACTAGAATGTACTAAAGAAATTGCTATTTTGATATGAGATGATAGACTGTGGGATCCCAAAGTGTACCTACACTCGTTCAAAGAAGAGTTTAGCAGTGGCTTCTGCTGTGATATTTTTCTTGCAGGATGCCATTATGGCCATATTTGAGAATCTGTCGATGACCACAAAGATGCAGTCATTTTCATGCTTAGTAGAAGGAAGGCCCGCATGTAATCCCTGGAGATGGATTCCCAAGGTCGACCAAGACTAGGAAATAGAGTATAGAGTCCTTGCTTCTTGATGGACGGTTTGGAAATGGCGCAGGAAATGCAGGATCGAATGTACTTCCCAATGTCTTGTCGAAGGTTCGGCCAATAGAAATACTTCTCCAGTATTGCCACTATTTTCTCAACCCTGAAATTCCCAGCGACTCGACTGTAGTTCGCTTCCCAAATCATCTTGGCACACTCGTTTGAAGGAACACAAAGGTGTCCCATGTGACATAGTAGTGCATCTTGGAGGTGGAAATTTGGAATGTGGTTGCCCTCCAAGAGGCTCTTGTATGTGTGGCTGAATTATGGATAGCTCTTGTAGAGAAGCGGCCAATCAGAAGTCTCATTCCCACAAGACTTGAGCACAATGGTTATCGCCACGATCGGTGGTCGGCTGAGGAATCCTGCAACATTATTGGTGTTTCCCATGTTGTACTTGATGTTCAAATGAAACTGTTGTAGATATGTGGACCACTTCTGATGGTGATCATTCTGTAGCTTCCCTTGTGTCTGTATGAACTACAAGGTTCGGTGGTCTGTGTGGATGATCGTTTCCTTCCCCAAAATGTAATGCTTCCATTGTCGGAAAGACTGTACAATGCAATACATCTCTTTGTCATAAGTGGGATATTTGTGGACTATGTCGAGTAGTGTCCCACTGTGATATGCCACTAGATGCCCTTGTTGAGTAAGGACTGCCCGAATAGCATAGTCAGAGGCATCTGTCTCAATCTCAAATGGTTGTTGCAAGTCTGGTAATGCGAGCACTGGGGCACAATAGAGGCAATGTTTCAACTCTACAAATGCCTTCTGTTGAGTTTCTGACCAGAAGAATTTTGCTTGCGCCCCTCCCTTGGTGACTTGACTCAAGGGCAAAGTGATATGAGAGAATCCCATCACGAACCTGCAGTAGAAATTAGCAAGACCCAGAAAGCTGCGAAACTCTGTTAGAGTGGTTGGAGCTGGGCAATCCCAAATGAATTGGATCTTGGTTGGATCCACATGCACCCCACACTCATTGATAATGTATCCCAGATACTGAACCTGGGTCATTCCAAAAGTGCACTTGTCCAAATTGGCACACACCTTGTGCTTCCGCAGTGTTTGGAGGACCTGTCGAATGTGGTGGAGGTGCTCTTCCCAAGTCTGGCTGAACATCAGGATGTCATACAAGTACACTACTACAAATAAGTTTGTGAATGGCCGTAAGATGTCGTCCATTAGTCTCATGAAGGTTGCAGGAGCATTTGTCTTCCCGAAAGGCATGACTAGCCTTTTGAAATGGCCCTCCTTGGCTTTGAAGGTAGTCTTCCACACATCGATCGGTTCGATCAGTACCTGGTGATACCCAGAATTTAAGTCGATCTTTCTATAATAGTTTTCCCCTTTAAGATGATCCAGGAGTTCATCAATCCGGGGGATCAGGTACCTATTCTAGACAGTGATCTTGTTCAGTGCCCGATAGTCAATACAAAGTCTCCAAGTCCCATCCTTCTTCTGTACCAACATGATCGGGATACCACAGGGTGATGAACTTGGCTGGATGTGACCCTTCTGTAGAAGCTCCTGATTCTGCCTCTTGATTTCATCATTCTCCATAATAGAGCGTCAATAGATCGGTCCATTGGGAAATGACGCACCTGGGGTCAGATCGATGGGGTGCTTGACCTGACGGTGTAGAGGCACCCCTGTGGGTGAGGTGAATATGTCCTGGTACTCCACCACGACCTTGTCCATTTGTTGTTGTCGGGTGGAGGAGCCCTGTCTAGAGGTCATGGCCATGATCTTCTTCTTGCGTTGAGGGTGGATCATCAAGAAAACAAATTTCCCGGTTTTGGAGATGAGCTTACTACATTGTTTTGCAGTAACCAAAGAGATAGCGGCAGGTGGTGGTACCTCCGGTATCCTGTACAACTTATTTCCCGACGTAATAATAACAGCAGGAGGCCGGGACTCATACACAGCACATTGCTTCCATAAGTATGGTTGGACAAGGAATACATCAAAAACATCAGGAGGAGCAATGTCACATAATACCTCATCGGTGAAGGGCTTGATGCTATAGGGAAGGAGGCACTGCTGACCGACGTGGATATCCCATCCTTGGTGAAGCCACCCGATGGTGTATGGATGCGGGTGTGCTGTGGTCGGCAAGCCCAACCGCTTCACGAACTTTGCTAAAATGAGGTTTTTTGGCTCCCATTGTTGACAATGAACTGTAGTGGGGAACCCTTTACTCACATCTATGAGTGGAAGAGACGCTCCTCCTCCTCTGAATCTTTTGGTTCTTCCTTTTGGATCTTCGTGGTGGAAATGGTGGCATTGGGATCTGCATCGATAATGTTCTTCCCTTTGTCATTTCCCTTCTCAGTTTTTGATTCAGTGTCAGAGTATGCATCTGATTCAGAAGACTTTATCTCGGCCACCAGCGACTGCTTGGCTCGACACTCACTTGTGTTGTGAGTGGGGCTCTTATGGAACTCACACCACTTTCCCACTTCCTTCTTCAGCTTCACAATGTTGCTATTTTCTTGCAACTTTGGCAAGTTGTCTTGAGTCGCCATGCCTTGGATTTGTCCTTGGTTCTGCGGTTTGGGGGCACCTTTCGATTGCTTCTGATTTGTAGATCCAAAGTCTCTCTTCTTCTGTTCGAATATTTGCTCAATTTTTGCAGCATACCGGTATGCTGTACCAAGCGAGGAGATGTCGAGGAACTCCATTTCCTTCTGAATGTATCTATGCAGACAACTGTGGTACTTCAGCACCAGATGTTTCTCTGAATATTTGATACACAAATTGGTGCATAGGGTATGGAACAGATTCGTCAGCTCATGCACATCTTGATCTCTTTGTTGCAACAACATAGTTCATTGTATGTAATTGTCCTCATAGCTCCCCACGGGATAATATTGTTCCTTTATGGAATCTCAGAAATAATTCCAAGTGGGTACAACCGAGAACAGAGAGGGTTCCTCCTCGTCCTTTCTCTCACAGTAGGTTTCCCACCAGTCCTTGACATGGGGGGCGGCTTTGAGTAGTGAAAAAGTAATCTTTTCCTGGTTGGAAAATTCATGAACTGAGAAATATACTTCTAATAGATTCAACCATCTATCTACGGTGTCTGCATCTATTTGGCCATCAAATATGGGAATGTCAAAGTTTACTTTTACCTTAAAAGGGGTTGCGCCTCCAGAGTGGCTGCTAGATGTAGATGCGCCGCCAATGGGAAGTCATTGAAGGATCTGGGCGAAGTTATCCATCATCGCGTTCCTTTGTTTTTCAAGGGCCTCCTCGAGCAACATTTTGATAGGATATTCTACGCCCTTGTCTTTCTTTTTGTCCCCCATGGTTGGTCGTTAGGGTTTGCGAGGCTGATCTTGTAAAGGTTCAACTAGATCAAGCCCTAACTCCTTATACCTCAACCTTGTTGGGGACATGCAAAGAAGGATCGAGAAAGAGAAGATTGCTCTGATACCACTGATACAAATTTATGCAGGAATGCAACAAAGTACAAAAATACTCATAGAAACAAAGATGCATCGGAAATAACACTTCATTTCATTAATCAAAGAATTGAAACTTGTTTACATACAAGATGGAAATAAACTAGCTAGACTGCTGGTAGCTTATCTCTGAGAATAGATGTGGCAGCTACATGACTCTAAACTCTATGTTACAATGAGGCTCAAAGGCCTATATATTATTGAGAAACAATGGAAACCCTACACATCCAAAAACCTAACCCTAGGAGGTGAAACACCAGAATATGGGCCTCGTTGGGTAACTTGGTACATCAATCTCCCAAGGTTTTAACTTTGGCATACTACCTCTGTTTGATGCACATGATACATCCTTAGAAAGATCTATTCAAGGACTACATTCATAAATAAAAAATATCGAGCCTGAAATGAAGTTATATTTTCTCGACCATTCGATGATGAATAAACGTCGTTTGGGGCCTTAGAATGGCTCCAGAAGTTTAGAACCCGGAAACTGCCAAAAATAGTAAATTGTGCTACAATTAAGGAAATTAATAACTAAAGAAACAATGGTGGGGGTCTAAGTGGAATAGGTGGGTGGCCACCAATATCCTCCTGGATCATTCCTCCCCCCTTAGGATGCAATGGTCCCCATTGCATTGAGTCCCTTTATGAGATGAGGAAACTTCTGCTGAACTTGGTCCCTAGTGAGCCACTTTCCCTAGTGAAGGAGTTGGCCTGCTTTGACAACTAGATATAGTTGGATCTTCTGCTGGCGAGTGTTCTTGATCTCTATGTCCATAATCCGATCAGTTGTGGCTTGTTCCATGCAGTATGGATTTAACTCTGTTTGTGTGAGTTGCTCTTCCACGTCTGATGTGTCCAGTAGAGGTGGAAAGTAGGGTCGAAGGTGGTCCACATTGAACACTGGGTGCAGACCAAGGAATGGTAGAATAGTGAGATCGAAGGCATTGTCCCCGATAGCCTTGGTGATGGTGTATGGCCCATATCGGAGCGGATGAAGCTTGCGGTGGGGTCCAGTGAGGCACTCCTTCTGCAAATGTAGCCACACTTTTGTTAGTTTTTCATAATTTACTTCAATCTTATCTAGGATCTTAACTGAGAGAAAAACATGTACAACATATCTATAGCATATCAATCATGGACATAATAATGCAAGCACACAAGAGACAATAGATAGACAAAGTTTCACTGGGGAAAACCATAGAGGTGAAAAACCCCACAACTTCCTCAGAGATAGATAGAGCAATGATACAACCCAAGCATAAGAGATAGTCTTCTCCTAGCAGCAGCTTCTCCTCCTCCACAAGTGCGCCACTCTACATCGAGAGTATGGGTGAGAGAAATGAATGATAAAATAGAGTGCCTCCCGCACTCTATTTATACTTGACTTGACTTTCCTAATAACCTTTACTAGGTCTGCCTTAACTTAACCACATAACATAATGCTGACAGGGATGACCCCCAATAGGGTGGTCTAATAACCCTTTAACCCACATGACTTATATAGGGTTGACCCCAACAAGGTGGTCTAATGACCCATCAAGTATAAGTTACAACACTTACAATATAAATGACGACACTTCCGTATAGAGGAATAATAACATCTCTATAGGAATACAAACACTTCCGTATAGAGGAATAATAACATATCTATAGGAATACAATATACATATATGAAATACATTCCGAAGTTACAATTACATCAACACTCCCTCTTAACTAGGAGCGTATTTCTCGACACAGGTCTTCTAGCACAAGTCTTCTTCTCTGGATCATTGTCAATGATCATCGTCATCATCACTGCTGCTACTATCTCAATCAATCTCTCATCTACTCATCATAGGAAGTTCTACAGAGCCAATCCTTTTTCATACTGGATGTAGGCCCACCACCTGTAGGTCTTCATCATCTACAAATCCATCCCTTTTTCATGCTGGATGTATGTCATCAACATCTACAAAGCCAACCCTTTTCATGTTGGTTGTATGCCTAGCCTCCATGTAGGTCTTCATCATTTCTGTGAGCAAGCCATCAAGTAGGTACACCTCATGACTGATTACACTGCGTCTGCAAAACCTGCAAGATCTCCTAGGACTGATTACACTGCCTCTGCAAAACCTACAAGAGCATCTCAGGACTGATCATATGCCTCTGCAAAACCTGTGCACCATACTATCACATCATCATCTTCAGATCATCATCATCGTCCACGAAGGACAACCCAGATGCACACACACAACACTTACACTCACCAGCATGGGAGGACCAACCTACCACCATCCGTGAAAGGCTCACACTACTTACAACAACGACCATGGGAGGACCAACCTACCACCATGTCGGAATGGCACAACACTTACATCAACGACCATGGGACGACCAACCTACCACCATGTCGGAATGGACCAACACTTACATCTTACCATGGGAGGACCAACCTACCACCATGTAAGAATGGCCCAACACTTACATCTTACCATGGGAGGACCAACCTACCACCATGTAAGAATGGCTTCAGCCATTACATCTACACCACGTTAAATTTTGAGCATTAATTCGCAATACTCTAGGATCTTTACTGAGAGAATAACATGTACAGTATATCAATGCATAACAATCATAATAAGCATGAAAAACATCACAAGAATCAAAAGCATGAGAGACAAGAGACACAAAGTTTCCGTGGGGAAAACCCTAAGGTGAAAAACCCCACAACTTCCTCAGAGATAGAGAGAGCAATGGCTCAACCAAAGTACAACCAAAATACACTGAGATAGTCTCCTAGTAGCAGATGATCCTCCTCCTCACTAGTGCGCCACTTTCTGAGTGAGAGAAGTGTGAGTTTCTGAGTGATGTAAATAGAGATCTCCCCATCTCTATTTATACTTAACCTGTTTTCCCAGTTACCCTATGGGGCCAACTTGTCTAGCTAGGTACATCCACAATATAATATATATTTCAGGGCTGACCCCACACATGGTGGTCTAATAACCCATCGACAAGTACACACACTTCTGACACTTGTCAATACACATGATGACACTTCCTTATAGAGGAATAACACATCTCTTATAAGGGTACAATAAATATATATAAAATACATAGATGAAATACATTCCGAATTTACATATACATCAACACTCCCTCTTAACTAGGAAGGTATTTCTCGACACAGATCTGTTAGACAAGTCTTCTTCTCGGGATCATTGTCATCATCATCGTCACTGCTGCTGCTATCTCAACCAATCTTTGACTCTACTCATCATAGGAAGTTCTACAGAGCCATTCCTGTTTCATACTAGATGTAGGCCCACCACACTACAGGTCTTCGTCATCACTGGCCATACTGTGGAATCCTCAGGACTTATTACATGCATCACAAAACCTCGAAAGAGCATCCCAGGCAATTACGCACACACGGCTCTACCTATAGGATCTCCCAGGTCCATATTATATGTGACCTCACCAAAAAAACTCGCAAGAGCATCCCAGGCTGGTGCGAGCACACAACTCTACCTATAGAATCTCCCAGGGACAGATTATATGTGGTCACCACAAAACCTTGCAAGAGCATCCCAGGCTATTACGAGCACACAACTCTACCTATAGGATCTCCCAGGGACAGATTATATGTGGTCATGGAAAAACCTCGCAAGAGCATCCCAAGACTTATTATGGGCACACAACCCAACCTATCGGATCTCCCAGGGACATATTATATGCCATATGACAAAACCTCGAAAGAGAATCTACCAGATATCCCAGGGCCAGATTATATGCAATAGGAAAAACCTCGAAAGACTATTTATAGATCTCCCAGGGCCAAATTATATGTCCTCCCAGAGAAAAACCTCAAAAGAGCATTTGCCAGATATCCCAGGGCCAAATTACATGCCATAGGAAAAACCTCGAAAGACTATCTGCAAATCTCCCAAGGCCAAATTATATGCTCATCTGCACAACCTGATCCATGACCATAGAGTATCATCCTGATACTCACCATACATCATCCTGATGTATACATGTTCAACCTGATCATCATCACTGCAACATCCTGTTGCATATCATCTGGAGCAACATCCTGAAGCTCGTCATCCATGATCATCCTGATCATACGATGCATCTACTTGATGCATACCAAGTATCTACCTTATACATATCATCATACATGATCCACTTAATCATACAATGTATCCACCTGATACAAATACAAATACATGATCCCCCTAATCATACATGATACATATCAACATACATGATCTACCTGATCATACAATGTATCCACCTGATACATATACAGATACATGGTCCAAGCATCCAACATGTTGCATATACAAAATACATACAAATGATCCAACCGATCATATCCAGCATCCAACATGATGCGTACATACATATACATATAAATGATCCAACTGATCATATCCAGCATCCAACATGATGCATACATACATATACATATAAATGATCCAACTGATCATATCCAGCATCCTCCTGATGCATATATTGAGCAGTAACTAGAGCATCATCCTGATGCTCATCATCCAGCGCTTACTTCCACAGCCATGTGAAGGATCCTCCTTCCAACATGCTTGGAATGGCCTCTGCAAATGTGTCCATCACTTCTTCCTCGAAGTGTCATCAATCCGAGGAACACCAAACCTCTCTCTAAAGTACTTGAACTTCACCCTAGCTAGTGGCTTCGTCAGCCAATCTGCAATCTTCTCGTTCGTCACAATGTATAGGAGCTTCATAGCTCCTCTCTGCACCATATGCCTGATATTGTGATATTTGATCTCTATGTGTTTCGAACTGTCATGAAATACTGGGTTCTCAGACAACTTCACACAACTCCGGTTATCACAAAAGATACCAGTAGCATCCAACGGGAGATCAAATAACTCAGACAGTGGCTTCCGTAGCCATACTGCCTCACAACTAGCTGAACAGTCTGCAACATACTCCGCCTCATATGTACTCAGTGCTACGCAGAACTGCTTCCTGCTAAACCAAGAGATCACACCTGATCCCATACTAAAGCAGCACCTAGATGTGCTCTTCCTATCTGCAGCACTGCCATCCCAATCTGAATCAACATAACCCTACAGGTTAAACTTTTGATTCGCTTCATACTTGAGCCCATAATCCATTGTACCATTCAGGTACCTCAGAACATGCTTTATATCAATCAGATGAACACTCCTTGGATCTGTCAGGAACTGACTCAATGTGTTCACAGCAAAGCAAATATCTGGTCTCGTGTTCGTCAGGTACATCAAGGACCCAATCATTTGACGATACATAGAGATATCAACTGGCTCAGATGAAGCATCACATATAATCTTTAGGTTGGATGCCATAGGTGTGACCATGGCCTTGCAATCCATCATCCCGAACCTCTTCAAGATATCTACAGTGTACTTCCCTTGTCCAAGGAAGATCCCATCTGCATTCTGCCACACCTGCATACCTAGGAAATAGTGCATCATCCACAAGTTCTTCATCTCGAACTCGGCAGCAAGATTCCGCTGCGTGTCGGTAATCAATCTATCATCTCTTGTTTACAAACATGTCATCCATAAACAAAAGTAGTAACACTGGATTTCCTTCCTCAACCTTGTAGTAAAGGTTGGCACCTACTTTACTCTTGGTAAAGCCCAAACTGGATAGAAAGCTGTCTATCCTACCAAGTTCTGCACACATATATGACTCCCTGTCATGTGCCTCAAAACCAAGTGGCTGCTGCACATATAATTCTTCTTCAACTACACCATTCAAGAAAGCTATCTTGAAATCCATTTGGTGTATCTTTTATTTCATCACTTTTATATTTCTCTATGCTTCCATCTACAGCATCCTTGATCTGATAGATCCATTTGGAAGTCACAACAAACTTCCCTTCAGATCTTGGGACCGCATCCCAAACATCGTTCTTCATGATCAATGGATCATGGCATTCTTCCCATATCCTGGGAACTTCAATATCTTCAATAGATAATTTGTTGCTTTGAACAAATGTTGTAGTCCTTCTTTTGTAGGTGAAGGTATACGATCTTTCCTACAAAACAAGTTAAATTGCATGATTAGAAACATCTCATAATTTTCAGAACAAATTCTTTCACATAAAGAAATATGTCATACAGTCATGCAATTGTTTAAGCCAATGCTTCAATACAACATTTATCCATGTTCCATAACTTTCTAGATGCCTTCCAGTCTCTACCAGAACATTGTTAAGAGTTTGCACTACTCTCAACATGTTAGCAAAGAGGTTTCATTCTAGATATGTAGCAATGGAATGTTGTACGGTGCCATAGGCCACTTACCCAACACATGCATATTAGTAGTATATTGTTCATTAATGCAATCATTCTAATATGCACAATACATATCCTAAGTCTAGGAACATTAGCATATACATCATTGATCAATTTTATTTAAACAAATAAATATGCAAGAAATGATAATTAAAATACTTATCTTGTTTGTTTGTTGGGTGGACTCCCTCTGAGTCTTTGCTTCCTTGCAGGAGCTGCTGGAGTAGCTTCTTCTACACCTTTCTGTTGTGGAATGTAAAAGATGGTCAACTCCCTCTGAATATCTACATCCTTGGAGAAACTACTGAAGTGTGCTTCTTCTTGATCTTTGCTTCCTTGCAGGGGCAACTGGAGTGTGCTCCCTCTTGATCTTTGCTTCCTGGACTACTTGTCCTTGAACTTATATTCACCCTTGATCTCTATGCATGCTTATTAGTATCACTATTGTGTTATCCTTGAGGTCTCATACATAATCACACATTCATTAGTATAACACAATAATCTCAAGCATGTATAGTCATGATCATTTCAAACAGAAATAATAAGCATTAGCATTCAAGGTTTATATAGGACTCTTATGGTTAGTCATAACATGTCTAAACCTGTGATTACTCAAACCTATGACTCTTCTGGTTAGTCATTAAATAAGGTAAGACACGTAATATGAATATACCCATGATTATTCAAACCTATGACTTCATGAATAAACATCATCAATCATGTCATGCATACTTATATAATAGATCCTATGATATAAGAAACACATACCTGGTCAACATATTTGCTAGTTATGTCTAGCAATGTGTTCTTGTTCTGTTCAATGACCTACATAACTCATTAGTTAACTTTTTCAAAAACAAATTATACATACCTCTATGTGATCCATGAATATGGATGAATCTTTGTCTTTATGTCACCATGGCGTGTTCAGGTTGTCCCTTCAATTTGTACAATCCTCCCTCTTGCTCTCCAATCACTACTGCATCATCGATTGTTTTACCCTTTTGCCACATTAGGACTTGGCCATTCACAAATGCAACCCTCATACCTTTTGCATCCAATGTAGAGAGTGAGAGAATATTCTTCTTGAGCCTAGGTACATAAAGGACTTCTTTCATCTTCAAAGATTTTCCAGAATCTATGTTATAGGAGGCTTCACCACTTCCTTTGATTGGGTATTGATAATCATCCCCAAGTTTCACCTTATGGGGTGATTCATGTTCAGATAGGTTTACAAAATATTCCTTAAACCTAGTCATGTGTTTGGAAGCCCTACTGTCAATTAACCAATCATTACAACAATGGGAGATAGTACCTGTGAGAGCAGAGATTAGAACATACTCTTCTTCACTTAATGAGTCATCATCACTATCATCACTTTCTACCCTAGCCTTCTTCTTTGGTGGTTCATCATCCTCGGCAGCATGAGCATGGAACTTTCTTTTGCTGGCCTTCTTCTTCTTGTTGGATTTGTTGTTTTTATCCCTTTTGTTCTTGGGACAATCTGAAGCAAAGTGACCCTTCTCATTGCATGTGAAGCATCTTAGATTCTTCTTATTCTTTTGATAGGATCTCTTGTAGTGAGAGTGCTCCTTCTTGGGCTTTCTCTTCTTAGAGTAAGCTGTGAGAGCTTTATCTTCATTCCCCATCTTTTCTTCTCTTTCCACAAGCCTTGCTTCTTCTTGAGAACATTCCTCCCACAATTTGCTGAAGGAGATTATTTTCTTTCTAGCACAGATCCCTTGGATAAAAGATTCCCATGACCTAGGTAGGCCATTCAAAGTGGTCATAACAATTTCACCATTCTCCACCATTTCATCTACAGCTTCAAGTTGTTCCTTGATCTGAGAGACCTTGGAGAAATAGGATTGAATGGTTTCTCCATCAAACATCTTGACTCCTTTCAATTGATTCCGCAAGGTCATCTTTCGATTTATGTTCTTCCCTTCAAATAGCTTGGTCAAAGAGTCAAACATCTCCTTGGGTGTCTTTAGAGAAGACACATGGGGTATGAGATGGTCTTTGATAGAATCAACAATGATTCTCCTTACCTTGACCAAGTTCTTCTTATGTAATCCCTTAGCCTCTTCATCCTCTGGGATAGGGATGTCTTCTTTTATGTATGAGTCCAACTTATTCTCTTCCAGGATTAACCCAATCCTATACTTCCAAACTCAGAAGTTATCAGCCCCTTCAAGTTTATCCTCAAGCTTTGTGTGGTGAGACATATTAAAGAGTAATTCAAATGAAAATAGAAAAGATTTAGGTCTTACCACTTGAAATGCTGAAAACTGGATCTGGTCCCGGATTAGGGTTTGTCGGAAAAACCCTAAAAACTCAAAATGTGAATTTCAACTTTTTGAAAGGATAGAAAGATGCGCCTTGATGAGCTAATCAGTCTGGTGTATTCAGAAATTGAGATCAACAAAGCTTTACCCTTCATATTTGTCTTTTTGTCCTCCCGGGTTCACTAGGGAGAGCCCTGAATTAGGGTTTGAGTTTCCCGGATATCTACTTAGCCAAAAATCTCGATCCAAAGCTCTAAACTTCGATTTTTGCAAGGAGATTCCAGCTATATCTTTAGATTTCATAAATTCCTATTTTTGTGGAAACCCTAATTTTTAGGGCCAATTCTGAAAATGCTCAGAATTGAATTCTGATTGGACAGATAGATTCTACGTGATGAGTAGATTCAATCTACTATACTGCTTTTCCAAAATCTATGGAGAGAAACCCTAGTTTTCGTCACTCCATAATGTCTTCTTCTCAGGTTAGCTCTGATACCATGTTAAATTTTGAGCATTAATTCACAATACTCTAGGATATTTACTGAGAGAATAACATGTACAGTATATCAATGCATAACAATCATAATAAGCATGACAAGCATCACAAGAATCAAAAGCATGAGAGACAAGAGACACAGAGTTTTCGTGGGGAAAACCCTAAGGTGAAAAAACCCACAACTTCCTCAGAGATAGAGAGAGCAATGGCTCAAGCAAAGTACAACCAAAATACACTGAGATAGTCTCCTAGTAGCAGATGATCCTCCTCCTCACTAGTGCGCCACTTTCTGAGTGAGAGAAGTGTGAGTTTCTGAGTGATGTAAATAGAGATCTCCTGATCTCTATTTATACTTAACCTATTTGTCCAGTTACACTATGGGGCCGACTTGTCTAGCTAGGTACATCCACAATATAATATATATTTCAGGGCCGACCCCACACATGGTGGTCTAATAACCCATTGACAAGTACACACATTTGCGACACTTGTCAATACACATGACAACACTTCCTTATAGAGGAATAACACATCTCTTATAAGGGTACAATAAATATATATAAAATACATAGATGAAATACATTCCGAAGTTATATATACATCAACACACCATAGGAGGACCAACCTACCACTATGTGAGAATGGCTCTAGCCCTTACATCTACACCATAGGAGGACCAACCTACCACTATGTGAGAATGGATCATGTGCATCTGTGTCTCCAGACTCGTCACTTCCCCTTGGAAGGTATCTCAATCTGAAGTAAACCAAGTCTCCCTCTGAAGTATTCAAACTTCACTCTAGAAAGCGGCTTGGTCAACACATCGGCTATCTGCTCATCCATCACAACATACAGGAGCTTCACTGCTCCTCTCTACACCATATCCCTGATATAGTGATACTTGATCTCAATGTGCTTCAACTTGTCATGGAACACTGGGTTCTCCGACAACTTCACACAACTCTGGTTGTCGCAATATATATAAGTAGCACTCAGCTGGAGATCAAACAAATCAAAGTGTAGCTTTCTAAGCCATACTGCCTCATAACTACACGAACAAGCTGCGACATACTCTGCTTCGGCTGTACTCAGTGCCACATAGGACTGCTTCCTGCGAAACCAGGAGATCATACCGGATCCCATGCTGAAGCAGCACCCCGAAGTGCTCTTCTGATCAATGGCACTGCCTTCCCAATATGAATCAACATAACCCTCCAGGTTAAACTTTTGATTCACCTCATATTTGAGCCCATAGTAAACTGTACCCTTCAGGTACCTCAGAATATGCTTTACAGCTATCAGATGAATATGTCTCGGATCTGTCAAGTACTGGCTCAAGGTGTTCATGAAAAATAAAATATATGGTCTTGTATTCGTCAAGTACATCAAGGACCCAATCATCTAATGATACATCGTAGCATCAACCGAATCAGATGTAGCATCACACAGAAGCTTCAAGTTCGATGCCATAGGTGTGGCCATGGCCTTGCAGTCCATCATCCTGAACCTCTTCAGGATCTCTACTGCATACTTCCCTTGTCCAAGGAAGATTCCATCAACACTCTGCCACACCTCCATACCAAGAAAGTAGTGCATCATACCCAAGTCCTTCATCTCGAACTCGGCAGCAAGCTTCCTCTTTGTGTCGGCAATCAATCTATCCTCACCTGTTACAAACAAGTCATCCACATACAATAGTAGTATCACTGGATTGCCTTCCTGAACCTTGTATTAAAGGTTGGAATCCGCTTTACTCTTGGTAAAGCGCAAACTAGATAGGAAGCCATCTATCCTGCCATACCAGGTCCTAGGTGCCTGTTTCAAACCATAAAGGGATTTCTTCAGTTTGCACACATGTGACTCTCGATCATGTGTCTCAAACCCGAGTGGCAGCTTCACATACACTTCCTCTTCAACTAAACCATTCAAGAAAGCTGTCTTGACATCCATCTAGTGTACCTTCCATTTCATCACTGCAGCCAAAGCAAGTACTGATCTAATGGAAGTGTATTTGTCCACGGGAGCAAAGGTCTCTTCATAATCAATCCCTTCTTTTTGGGAGAAGCCACGAGCTACAAACCTTGCCTTATATTTTTCTATGTTTCCATCTGCAGCATGCTTGATCTTATAGATCCACTTGGAAGTCACCACAGACTTCCCATCTGGTCTTGGGACCACATCCCAAACATCATTCTTTATGATCGACTGGTATTCCTCGACCATGGCATACTTCCATTCTGCATCCCGTATCTTGGGAACTTCATATTCTTCAATATCTTTAATAGATAGTTTGAACTTTTTTGCTGGAACAAATGTTGTAGTCCTTCTTTTGTAGACGATTGTACAGGATCTTTCCTTCAAAACAAGTTAAATTGCATGATTAGAAACATCTCATAGTTTTCAGAACAAATTCTTACACATAAAGAAATATGTCATAGAATCATGCAATTATTTTATCCAATGCTTCAATACAACATTTATCCATATCCAGTAACTTTCTAGATGCCTTCCAATCTCTACTAGAACATTGTTAAGAGTGTGCACAACTCCCAACATGTCAACAAAGAGGTTTCATTCTAGATAAGTAGCAATGGAATGTTGTACAGTGCCATAGGCCACTTACCCATCACATGCATATTAGTAGTATACTGTTCATTAATGCAATTATTCTAATATGCATAATACACACCCTAAGTCTAGGAACATAAGCATATACATCATTGAGCAATATTATTTAAACAAACAAGTATGCAAGAAATGACAATTCAAATACTTATCTTTGTTTGGTTGGAGGGTGGACTCCCTCTCAATATTTGCTTCCTTGCAGGAACTACTGGAGTGTGCTCCGTCTTGATCTTTGCTTCCTGGATTACCTGTCCTTGAACTTATATCCATCCTCGATCACTTATGCATACTTACTAGTATCATCATTGTGTTATCCTTGAGGTCTCATACATACATTCATTAGTATAATCTCAATACTATCAAAACACAATAATCTTAAACATGTATAGTCATGATCATTTCAAACACAGATAATAAACATTAGTATTCAAGGTTTCAGGGAATGCTTCTTTTACTCATGTCATATCATCAATCAAGGTAAGAGACATAATATGCATAAACCCTTGATTACTAACTTCAATGAATAATCATTATCAATCATGCCATGTATACTTATATAAGAGATCCTAACACAAGGTAGGATTCTAACTTGATATAGGAAAAACATACCTGGATTAGCATGCTATCTAGTTATGTCTAACATACCCGCATAATGTCTTCTTGTTCACTTCAATGACTTGTGCTAGTAACCTGCATATCTCATAGGTTAACCATTATAGAACCAAGTTAACCATACCTCGTAAGTAAATATTCTATGTGATCCATGACAATGGATGAATCTTTGTCCTCATGTCACCATGGTCATATGTTCTTTAACTAAAACATGATTTGTCTTTGTTGATGTACCTTTCATGTTAGTGGACAACATCAACCTCATACAACACCACAATCCATTAGTACATACATAAGTGTCAAAACCCTAATCAATGAATATCTTCTGTCATGCATTCATATTTTTATTAAGGTGATACGACAAGTCTAAAGTTAATCAAGATTGTACTAATCTTAATGAAGACAAACATACCATAAACTTAATCATGAACAGATCTCGAAACATACCTGGATAAGTCATACCTGTCGAGATTGCTTGTAATCTTCTTATGTAAGGCCTTAGCCTCAACTCCCTCTGAAACAGGAACTTCTTCACTTATGTAGGTGACTAATCCATTCTCTTCTAGGATTAACCCAATCCACTTTGATTTGTAGAAACTAGATTTGAAGCTGTATTAGGGTTTCTCAGGGAAACCCTAAAAATTCAAACTTCTGAAAGGATAGAAAGATGTGCCTTGATGAGTTGAACAACCTAGTATACTTAGAATTTGAAAACTAAAAAGTTTCACCCCTCAAATTTGCTTTTAAATCTTCTGGATTCATTGGGGAGGACCCTGAATTAGGGTTTGAGTTTCTCGGAGATTCACCGAACCAAATAGTTTTATCTAAAGCTCTAAACTTCAATTTTTCCAAGGAGCTTCTAGCTATGGTCACAGATTTCAAAAATTCCCATTTTTGCAGAAGCCCTAATTTTTCACTTTTCTTATCAAAGTCCCGAACTAGGGTTTAATCAAGCCCGACCTTCTGCTCAACCAATTTGTTTTTATCTTGGTCTCTAAATTTTGATTTTGATCAGGATCATCCAGCCTTGGTATCCGATTACAAAAATTCCAACTTTCTTTGAAGCCCTAAATTCCCGGAGCCATGAATGAAGGTGCTCAAAATCCAATTATGTTTTGACAGAAATATGCACTTGATTGTTTCTAGTTTAAATCTGACATTTCATATCTATAGGGTGTGAAAATTGTTCTTGTGGTATCCTAACCTGTTATATTTCCAACCCCACAGGTCTGACCTCAAATGGATTCTCTGAGAGAGAGTTATTCCAAATGTCGTAACGTGACGTGTTTATGGGATAAAACAGGAGAGCGAACTTGTACAGAGTGCCACGTGTCACTGGTTCACTTTCGACCTCTTAACTTTTGGCCTGTGAGAGTACAGTCCGTTCCCTACCTGTCACTTTTTATGAAATTTCATTTGGAGATTCCTAGCCCAAGATGTGACCTTGTTTCCTAGGTCACCTGTTTATGACTAAGATTTGGAAGAGGCAGAAACCCTAGATTGTACAGATCATAAAGCACAGATTACAACAAATTAGAAGTTGTGCTTTGGAAACAAGTTACATTGGGATCTTGTCTTCAACCTATAAGCATTTCAGATCCTGAAACCTTGCCAAAATGGATTTATAGCAAAATTTCTATGATGACTGGTTTTTCTATATCAAGCCCTAGCTTTGCAAGTGCAACAAGTGTCATAAATGCCATACCATGCCTTCTTTCAGGCTAGCTCTGATACCATGTTAGTTTTTCAGAATTTACTTCAATATTATCTAGGATCTTAACTAAGAGAACAACATGTACAGCATATCTACAACATATCAATCATGTACATAATAATGCAAGCACACAAGAGACAATAGACACACAGAGTTTCACTAGGGAAAACCATAAAGATGAAAAACCCTACAACTTCCTCAGAGATAGATAGAGCAATGATACAACCCAAGCATAAGAGATAGTCTTCTCCTAGTAGCAACTTCTCCTCCTCCACAAGTGCGTCACTCTCCAATGAGAGTATGAGTGAGAGAAGTGAATGATAAAATAGAGTGCCTCCCGCACTCTATTTATACTTGACTTGAATTGCCTAATAACCTTTACTAGGTCGGCCTTAACTTAACCACATAACATAATGCTGACAGGGCCGACCCCCAATAGGGTGCTCTAATAACCCTTTAACCCACATGACTTATACAGAGCTGACCCCAACAAGGTGGTCTAATGACCCATCAAGTATAAGTTACGACACTTACAATATAAATGAAGACACTTCCATTTAGAGGAATAATAACATCTCTATAAGAATACAAACACTTGCATATAGAGGAATAATAACATCTCTATAGGAATACAATATACATATATGAAATACATTCCGAAGTTACAATTACATCAAAAACTTTGTCGCCCACCTGGAATTTGTGTTGCACCTGATGTTGATCATGCCGCTTCTTGTAATTAGCATTGGCTCTGTCCAATATGTCATGAACCTGTTGGCGAATGTACTGAATGCGCTCAATGAGGTTGTTCGCCTTGGAAAATTCAGACTAGACATGAGCCGAATCAGTCTGAGTAGCTGCAAATGGCATGGCTACGTCAATGGGACATAGTGGCTGGAATCCCAATCCCACCTGAAAGGGGCTATGGTCGGTTGATCTGTGGAGGGCCCAGTTATAGCTATGTTGTACATAGGGGAGGCTCTCGTCCCATGTGCGTAGATGCTTTGAGTTGTACATGCACAAAATGTGGACGATCATCCTGTTGACGACCTCTGTTTGGCAATCAGTTTGGGGATGGAAAGCTATGGACTTTGTGAGCTTGGTGTCTAGCATTGACCATAGGTTGGACCAAAATGTACTAAGGAACCTGCTATCCCGATCTGAGATGATAGACTGTGGGATCCCAATGTGTGCCTACACTCGTTCAAAGAAGATTTTAGAAGTGGCTTATGCTTTGATATTCTTCTTGCAGGCCGCCATTATGGCCATCTTTGAAAATCTGTTGACGACCACGAACACACAGTCATTTACGTGCTTAGTAGAAGGAAGGCCCGACATGTAATCCATGGAGATGGATTCCCAATATCAACTAGGAGTAGGAAACGGAGTATAGAGGCATTGCTTCTTGATGGATGGTTTGGCAATGGCACAGGAAGTGCAGGATTGGATATACTTTCCGACATCCTGTCGAAGGTTCGACCAATAGAAACACTTCTGTAGTACTGCCACTATTTTCTCGACCCCAAAATGCCCAGTGACCTGATTGTAGTGTGCTTCCCAAATCATCTTGGCACGCTCGCTTGAAGGAACACAAAGGTGTCCCATGTGACATAGTAGTGCATCCTAGAGGTGTTATACCTCCATATTCCACAGTGTCACATCTCCACCTCAAATAGAGTTGACGACACTTCCCCTACTGCTCAAAATACCCAGAAGAGACAAAATGATGAGTGATCCTTGAAAGTAAACCTACCCTGACAAGAATCACCCTAGCTGAGACTTCATTTACCCTAACTACCGCGCCTTGCTCAGTTATAGGTGCACAGTAGTCCATACTACCGCGCTATGCTCTGTCCCTGCCACGCGGTACTACCGCGTTATGCTCTAATCTAGGGGCACGGTACACTTTATTTAGCCTTTTTTCCATGGCTTATGGGATTTTGATTTTCGAGAGATTTTGGAGGATTGAGGTCCCTGATTCGATCCTAACTCACTTTCTGTGATTAGCAAACCTGATCCACTAAACTCTCCCTATATCCACCCATCTCTCTTGTTGGTTAACCCTACCTCACACTATAAGAGAGAGGCTTTCCATGAGCAAAGGGGAGGACTCTTAGAGGTATCAAACTTATGATCTTGCAACCTTGTGGAGATAGCTAGAGGAGGAAGCACTTGGAGCTGGAGGATTGGCTTGGACATCAAGCAACCTGTGTAAGCATTCTTCAAGTTTGTAATAAAGATAACTTGTCTTGTTTTTCCCATTTCATGTGTATGATATGTGTTTCTAACATGGAATGTATCTAATCTAGATTTGAATCTAATATTTACTTCAAGATGTTTGGAAGTTTGCATGCTTGTTCCTTGTTTGATTTCAACAGATTCTACTTGGGAGCTTTGGAATCAAGAATCGGAAGCGGGACAAACGTCGAATAGAAAGGTGAGTTATATATTTCATATCTTCTGAATGCATGTAATCTTGTTGTGAAAATTAGTTCAGGAAGTTCAAGGTAGCATTTGTTTTGTTTTGTTCTTATCTTAGAGTTAGTTATAAATCTGCTTTGATTTAAGAGAATTTTGACTTATCCGTAGGGAAAAATTCTACCAACAAGAATGGCGACTCCGCTGGGGATGATTTCTGTTTGATTGATTCAGTTCACTGTCATCCATCTTTTGATTGTGATTTTTTATTGCTCTTCAAACTAGTTTTGAATTTTGGTCTTTTTGACCTTTATTCACCCCTCCTCTCTGTATTTTGTCTCCCTGTGTGATCACTGAGTCCCCTGGGTTTGCAGCAACCCTGAAAATTGCATCTTCCTTTTCAAAAGTTGCACTTTTTCACACTTTTCCACAGTACCGCGCCCTCTGCATTGACTACAGAGCGGTAGTACCGCGTCCCTTGAGTTAGTACCAGCGCGGTAGTTTATCAGTACCACGCTATAGCCTTCTTCTGACACGCGGTAGTGTCTGCATACTGTAAAAAAAAAAAAATTCTCCATGCTTGGTTTCCTGAGTCATTTTTTCATCTTTCTCTGCCTTAGGTAGTGTTTGTTGTTCCCTGTTACCATTCTGTCCATTTTATAGTCTGTGTGGTGTGTTTATTGCTTGTTTGTGAGCTTGATTTTTGTGTGAATTAGTGGCATTTTTGGCACATAGGGTCACCCCTTCACTTTGAGTGCATTGGTTTGATCTTCCCATCACAACCAGACCATCACCACTGTTCTCTGTTACTGAACTGTGTAGCTTTTATAGTCACATTGTTTCCATTACTTTTATTAAAATTCATACTGAAAGATATCATTGGAAAACATTTGTGTTATTTTTTTATTAAAATGGTCTAGTAGCATCGTTGTGCATCAGGAAGTGAAACATTGAAATTTGCCACAGAAATTCTCATATTTGAAGCATTTTAGTTGTAGGATCAGTGAATTAAAAATAGTGTTTATTTCAGTTTGGCTCTATTTACAAAAAGAAAACAATTTTTTTTTCTTGTTTTGGTTTTTTATTGCTTGTGAAAAAATCTCATGCATTTGTGATCGAAGAACTCTCTCTCTTCCATAGCTAGGTTTCATCGAAGACAAGGCTTATTTTGATTCATTCTCATTTGCATGGTTTGGGTCGTCATCACACCACCAAGTTTCACGTCCATTTACCTGATTGAGTAAGACAACCACTAAAATTAATCTCCCTAATTAAACCAACATTAACCTCACTTGAGGAAATCAAAAGAATTTGGTAGTTAGGTAGGACACCGGGGATAGGCATCAAAATAATTCCCCCTTGTCAATTTCATCTGATACATAGTTGTTGTCCTCTAGGGAACTAAAATCCTCTAGTATTTATTGACACGGTCACAGCTAGTTTGTGGAGGGGCCTCCTGACTATTTTTAACTTTCAGGGGTTAAACGACCGCAAGATTGAGAACCGGGCGGACTTTGTGGAATGCCGCACTCCACTTAGCCCTAAGGCAACATCGATCATTGTCTTCCTCGGAAGGCAGAAGTGCCCAAAACCTTTTCCAACGTGTCATGAACGCGGTAGCTTAGTGACTATTCTACTAGGGCTCTTTTACCCAGGATCCCTTTCGGTAGAGGGATATCCTTCTCATATTGGTCTCTCATGTTGTATTGTTCGACTTGGATTTCATCACTTTGCGAAGGATATAGCTTGTTGAGGTCTCCAACTCTTAGTTAGGAGTTTGCTTGTTATCTCATCTTAGTAGAGGGTCATTTTTCTTTTTAGTGACTGCTTGTTGGCATTCTGGCCATTCTTTTTATCAGCTCTCTTACTGAGACACCAGTCTCAGTATAAATTTTAGAGCTTTCTTTTGTGGCCTGCAAGCCTTTCTTTTTCTAGCTCCTCTTCTGCACACTCGGCTACATTAGAGTTTTTGAGTTCTTTGTTACGAAACTGCCCCCTGTTTTCATTTTCATGTCATCATGTCAGAACCACCATGAAGATCACGACGAGTACAGGGCAAAATCCCTCCACCACCGCCACCACCATGGACCTCCAGTCCACCTGCATCACGCATTCCCGCTCCTCCTGGCCGCGGTGCTGGTCGAGGGAACATTCCACCGCCGATACATACTACATCATCAGTTCCGCTTGTGACTGTTACTCACAGCATAGTCTCAGAACCTCTTGCAGCTTCTACAACCACTAGCATATCTGAGATTTCCACTGTCACTTCACCCACTGTTATTCCAGATATATTTGCCACAGTGGACACGATTACAGTGGCTGAATCTAGTACAGCCCAAAATACTAGACTAGAGGTCATCCTCCT
Organism: Larix kaempferi; assembly: GCA_027924585.1. NCBI lineage: Eukaryota > Viridiplantae > Streptophyta > Pinopsida > Pinales > Pinaceae > Larix > Larix kaempferi. The sequence continues at coordinate 17,371,373 of BSBM01000456.1, forward strand.
ACCTGATGTCAACACCTCCCATCCATCAGACACTTTTCATGAAGACACAGACGGATCTGTTGGCACCACCGAAGGATCCGACCAGGATATACCTAGCTTGATTTCAGTGCCGGGCGGGTACGTCGAAATTATTGAAGATACTCGACTTCCTGAAACACCTTTTGAACCTGATTATGGCTTCATCACTTCCCAGGCAGAGCTTTCACCTGTTATCACCACGCCACCCAGCGTTCACCCGCAGGAAACCAATTCTTCAAGCAACATACCTCGTACTATATCTCTACCCAACCTTCCTCTGGGACATGAGATCATGGCTTCCATTCAGTCTAGTATGGTTAGTCTAGCAAACTCCCCGTTAGCATTGGCACGGTTTAAACGCGATACAGGGAAAATGCTCTCGACAGCCTCTAGATATCCCCCTGTTACTCGTCCTCCTAACTATCGGGATCCCAACATCCCGTCTAGCACAGAGTTTCATCACTCCTATGCAGACGGCTCCAGACCTTCAGACATCACTATACCTAGGTTCCCACCGGACCCCGAAAACCCTTTTCAGGACATGAACTCGGACCTAGTTTTCGATGGTCCTCCTATCATTGAACACGCTATGAACGACGTTGATACCCCTGGGTTAAATTCCCCACATTTTCTGCCATCACCCATTTTTGGCGCACATTCTATGAGGGATAACCCAGTTTTTTCTCCATCCTCGCCTGTCAGATATGGAAGACCCCCTCCACAAATTGACACTTTTGGCATCGTTGGCCAATCCACACTATCATATTTGGCTAGCGGTGGAAGAACACCAAGTCATACTGCTGGATCTTCCATTTTGACCGGAGGATCACCTTCGGCCACTATTTACACTATCTCAGGAGGTGCACAACCGACTGCCGTAGTTCCCAACTCCAACAACCAAACTCCTCCTGGAGGGCCATCAACCCAACCAGTTGGAGGACAACCCTTTGTCGGGAACCCCGTTCCTAGTCAAAAAACTCCTCCTATAGGGCCATCCAACCCATCTGCTGGAGGACAACCTATTGGCTCCATCCAACAACCCTCCGAACCAGCAGCATCTGCTCAATATGGTATGTACAACACGCCTGGCAGCGGGAAACCTTATACCGGTTTTTCAACCGGACCTCATCCTCAACATCCCCCGTCAGGTATGCTTCCTTCTTGGGACCCTCAAATCCCACAGAGTGGGGGGTACTCACTATTTGGAAACTGGACCCAAGCTGGGGGGAAATCTCAGATTCCCCCCAAATTGAACTTCGGCTTCCCTTACCCTTCAGCTGCCACAAATCCATGGAACCCGTCCCTTCAATTTTCACACACTCCTCAAGCAGGAATGAGCCTTCCATGGACACCACCGTCGCAACCACCCTCCAACCCTGCTATGGGAAACCCTCCACTTACTCAATACAGTGGTACCATCCCTGGAACACAACAACTCCAAGGAACTTTTCCCCAACCAGGAGCAGCAACCATTCCTGGGTTTTAGCAACCCCAGAGTACCATACCCACTCAACAGAACATCCACCAACCGGTTACCTACACTCAACCAGTTAACCAGATGGCTTACTACCCACAGAATTTCCAGCAGTATCCCCCGGGAAACACATATGGGTATAACACGCAACAGTATGCCATGCAGGGCCCTCCAGGTTTCTCTGCACCACATGGTTATTACTCATACCCACAGAATAATCATCAACTTCCCTTTTTGGCCACGCTTGATTTACCTGATTTGTCGAGACTTATTAACGATCCTATATGGCATGAACCACACTGGCCACCCATTCCAGCCAAACTCCCATCGGACATTCCTAAGTTCGATGCTGAGCCCGGGGAAGACCCCGAGAACCACGTGATGATGTTCCATCTTTGGTGTTCATCCAACTCCTTGATGGACGATTCCATTCGACTTCAGCTCTTCCAACGTACGCTTACTGGCACGGCAGCAAAATGGTACATTGAGCTGCCACAAAACTCTTTCCGTGATTTCAATACCTTGGCTATGCAGTTTCTGACCCATTTCTAGCTTCCCATCCGGTATGAGACTGGAACAGAACTGTTAACCTCATTACATCAAACCACTTCTACGCACATTTCGGATCACATCCATGAGTGGCGACGACGCCATAGGCTAATCAAGGCACCTATTCTGGATCAGCTACTCGCTGATTGGTTCACGAAATCCTTTTTTCCTCCCATAGCCAGAGATATCGTGTTGATGTATATGTAACTTCAGAATGTATTTCATCTATGTATTATATATATATTTATTGCACCCTTATAAAGGAAGTGTCGTCATGTGGATTGACAAGTGTCGCAAGTGTGTGTACTTGCCGACGGGTTATTAGACCACCTTATGGGGTCGGCCCTAATTAATATATAATATAATGTGGATGTATCCAAGTAGACAAGTCGGCCCCAGTAGGTCACTGGGCAAAAAGGTGAGTATAAATAGAGATAGGAGATCTCTATTTTACTCACTCGGAAAAGTAACTATCTCTCTCTCTGAAAAGTGGCGCACTAGTGAGGAGGAGGAGGATCATCTGCTAGGAGACTATCTCAGTATTATTTGGTTGTATTTTGGTTGAGCCATTGCTCTCTCTATCTCTGGGGAAGTTGTGGGGTTTTTCACCTTAGGGTTTTCCCCACGGAAACTCTGTGTCTCTTGTCTCTATGCTTTTGATTCTTGTGATGCTTGTGATGCTTGTCATATTATGATTGTCATGCATTGATATACTGTAGATTTTATTCTCTCAGCAAAGATCCTATAGTATTGTGATTTAATACTAAAAATTTAACATGGTATCAGAGCTTAACTGAGAAGAAGACATTTTGCAGTGACGGAAGCTTGTATTCCTTGTTTATTGGGTTTCTCTCCACAGATTTTTGAAATTCAGTATAGTAGATTGGATCTACTCATCAAGGCACATCTATCTGTCCAATCCGAATTCAGTTCCGAGCATTTTCAGATTTGGCCCTAAACATTAGGGTTTCCACAAAAATAGGAATTTCTGGAAACTGAAGGCACAGTTGTAAGCTCCTTGCAAAAATCGAAGGTTAGAGCTTTGGATCGAGATTTTTGGCTGGGTAGATCTCCGGGAAACTCAAACCCTAATTCAGGGCTCTCCCTAGTGAACCCGGGAGGACAAAAAGGCAATTTTGAAGGGCAAGACTTTGCTGATCTCAAATTCTGAATGTACTAGGATTATCAGCTCTCCAAGGCGCATCTTTCTATCCTTTCGGAATTTTGAAATTCACATTTTGAACTTTTAGGGTTTCTCTGACAAACCCTAATCCGGGACCAGATCGAGTTTTCAGCACTTCAAGTGGTAAGTCCTAAATCTTTTCTATTTCCATTTGAAGTACTCTTAAAGATGTCTCTCCACACTAAGCTTGAGGATAAGCTTGAAGGGGCTGACAACTTCCGAGCCTGGAAGTATAGGATTGGGTTAATCCTGGAAGAGAATGAGTTGGACTCATATGTGAAAGAAGACATCCCTATCCCAGAGGATGAAGAAGCCAAGGCATTGCACAAGAAGAACTTGGTCAAGGAAAAGAGAATCATTGCTGATTCTATCAAAGACCATCTCATACCTCATGTGTCTTCTCTTAAGACACCCAAAGAGATGTTTGAAGCCTTGACCAAGCTATTTGAAGGAAAGAACATAAATCGGAAGATGACCCTGCGGAACCAATTGAAAGCAGTGAAGTTTCAGAATGGAGAAACCATTCAATCTTACTTTTCAAGGGTCTCCCAGATCAAGGAACAATTAGAAGCAGTAGATGAAATGGTGGAGAATGGTGAAGTGGTGATGACCACTCTAAATGGCCTACCTAGGTCATGGGATTCCTTTATTCAAGGAATTTGTGCAAGGAAGAAATTGATCTCCTTCAACAGATTGAGGGAAGAATGCTCTCAAGAAGAAGCTAGACTCATAGCTCGTGAGGAAAAGATGGGAGGAGAAGATCAAGCTCTTGCAGCTCACACCAAGAGAAGCAAAACCAAGAAGGATCACTCTCACCACAAAAGATTCCATCAAAAGAGTAAGAAGGACCTAAGATGCTTCACATGCAATGAGAAGGGTCACTTTGCTTCAGATTGTCCCAAGAACAAAAGGGATAATAACAACAACTCCAGTAAGAAGAAGAAGGGCAGCAAAAGAAGGTTTCATGCTCATGCTGCCGAAGATGATGAACCTCCAAAGAAGAAGGCTAGGGCAGAAAGTAGTAGTGATGATGACTCATCAAGTGAAGAAGAATATGTTCTAATTTCTGCTCTTACAGGTACCATCTCCCATGGATGTAATGATTGGTTGATTGATAGTGGGGCTTCCAAGCACATGACTGGGTTTAAAGAATCCTTTGTGAACCTATCTGAACATGAATCACCCCATAAGGTGAAACTTGGGGATGATTATCAATACCCAATCAAAGGAAGTGGTGAAGCCTCCTACAACCTAGATTTTGGAAAATCATTGAAGATGAAAGAAGTACTTTATGTACCTGGGCTCAAGAAGAACTTACTCTCCATCTCTGCATTGGATGCAAAAGGTATGAGGGTTGCATTTGTGGATGGCCAAGTCCTAATGTGGCCAAAGGGAAAGACCATAGATGATGCAGTAGTGATTGGAGAGCAAGAGGGAGGCTTGTATAAATTAAAGGGACAACCTGAACATGCCATGGTACATGAATCCATGGAGCCAAGTGAACTTTGGCATAGAAGACTTGCTCATATGCACTATAGGGCACTTCCAATTGCAAGCAAGGCAGTAGAGGGTCTTCCTGAAATCAAGACCAAACATGAAGGTGTTTGCAAAGGATGTGCAAAAGGTAAGAACATTAAGAAGGCTTTCCCAAGCAGTGAAAGCAAGGCAAAAGACATCCTGGAAATCATCCACTCAGATGTATGTGGCCCTATGTCATCCAGCTCCCTGAGTGGGTATGTTTACTATGTATCATTTATCGATGACTTATCCAGGAAGACTTGGGTATACTTCTTGAAGGGAAAAGATGAGGTGCTTGATAAATTCAAGGAATTCAAAACCTTGATGGAGAATCAAACTGACAAGAAAATCAAGACATTCAGATCTGACAATGGTGGAGAATTCACCTCAAATGACTTCAAGAAGATTTGCAGTGATTCAGGGATTAAGAGGGAGTTGACTGCTCCTTATAATCCTCAACAGAATGGAGTTGCAGAAAGGAAGAACAAAATTATCATGGAAGCAGCAAGGGCAATGTTGCATGACCAGGATCTTCCTATGCATCTATGGGCAGAAGCAGCTAGAACAACTGTATATGTGCAGAACAGAACACCCCACAAGATATTGGACAACAAGACACCAGAAGAGGTCTTTTCTGGTAAGGAACCTGAAGTCAGCCATCTCAGAATATTTGGTTGTCCAGTATATACTCATGTCCCAAAAGAAAAGAGGACTAAACTAGATCCTTCAGGAAAGAAGGGCATCTTTGTGGGTTATAGTGAAAGCTCGAAGGCTTACAGAATATACTTTCCAGGTTTCAAGAAAATTGATGTCAGTAGGGATGTAACATTTGATGAAAACTCAGCATTCATCAAATCAAGAAAGGCACCTACCGAAGTTTATGAAGAACCTAAGGAAACAAGATTTCAGGACACTACCATGACTGAAGCAGTTCCAGAAACTGTTCGTGAGTTTGAAGATCCACAAGAACCTATAGATCCACCCTGTGAGGATAACTCTCACAAGAGGAAACCTGTATGGGCTAGAGAGCTCATTCATGATGCAGAAAGATTTGGCATTCCAAAAGAAGAACACAGAGCAAAGAAGAGAACCAGATCACACACCAGTTATGTTGCTTTACTCTGTGACATTATGAACAAAGAGCCTTCCTGTTATGAAGAGGCAGCAGAAAAGAAATAATGGAAGGATGCTATGGTTGAGGAATACCAATCAATAATGAAGAACGATGTTTGGGATGTTGTCCCAAGACCTAAAGAGAAGTCTGTTGTGACTTCCAAGTGGATCTACAAAATCAAGCACGCTGCAGATGGCAGTGTAGAAAAATACAAAGCAAGATTCGTAGCTCGTGGTTTCTCTCAGAAAGAAGGAATAGATTATGAAGAAACCTTTGCACCTGTAGCCAGGTATACTTCCATCAGAACAGTACTTTCCCTGGATACAGCAATGAAATGGAAAATACACCAGATGGATGTCAAGACTGCTTTCCTGAATGGTGTAGTAGAAGAGGAAGTATATGTGGAATAGCCACTCGGTTTTGAAACACATGACAGGGAGTCATATGTGTGCTGATTGAAGAAAGCCTTGTATGGCTTGAAGCAAGCTCCCAAAACTTGGTATGGTAGGATGGACAATTTTCTATCCAGCTTGGGCTTTACCAAGAGTAAAGCAGATTCCAACCTTTACTATAAGGTTGAGGAAGGGAATCCAGTGATTTTACTCCTGTATGTTGATGACCTATTTGTGACAGGAGATGACAGACTGATTGCAGATACTAAGAGAAAGCTTGCAACTGAATTCGACATGAAAGATTTGGGAATGATGCACTATTTCCTAGGTATGGAGGTGTGGCAGAATGCAGGTGGAATATTCCTTGGTCAAGGGAAGTACACAGTAGATATCCTGAAGAGATTCGGGATGATGGATTGCAAGGCCATGGCCACACCTATGGCATCGAATCTGAAGCTTCTATGTGATGCTTCATCTGAGCCGATTGATGTCTCTATGTATCGTCAGATGATTGGTCCTTGATGTACCTGACGAACACTAGACCAGACATTTGCTTTGCTGTGAACACATTGAGCCAGTTGCTGACGGATCCGAGGAGTGTTCACCTGGTTGCTGTAAAGCATGTTCTGAGGTACCTGAAGGGTACAGTGGATTATGGGCTCAGGTATGAGGCGAATCAAAAGTTTAACCTGCAGGGTTATGTTGATGCAGATTGAGCTGGCAGTGCTACAGATAGGAAGAGCACATCTGGGTGTTGCTTCAGTATGGGATCAGGTGTGATCTCTTGGTTTAGCAGGAAGCAGTCCTGCGTAGCAGTGAGTACAGCTGAGGCAGAGTATGTTGCAGCCTGCTCAGCTAGTTGTGAGGCAGTATGGCTACGGAAGCTACTGTATGAGTTATTTGATCTCCCGTTGGAGGCTACTGGTATCTTCTGTGATAACCAGAGTTGTGTGAAGCTGTCCGAGAACCCAGTGTTTCATGACAGGTCGAAACACATAGAGATCAAATATCACTATATCAGGGATATGGTGCAGAAAGGAGCTGTGAAGCTTCTGTATGTTGCGACGGACGAGCAGATTGTAGATGTGCTGATGAAGCCACTAGCCAGAGTGAAGTTCGAGTACTTCAGAGAGAGGCTTGGCGTTCTTCAGATCGAGGACACTTCGAGGAAGAAGTGATGGACACATTTGCTGAAGCCATTCCAAGCATGTTGGAAGGAGGATCCTTCACATGGCTGTGGATGTAAGCACTGGATAATGGGCATCAGGATGATGTTCTGGTTTCTGCTGGATATGATCAGTTGGATCATTTTTATGTATGTACGCATCATGTTGGATGCTGGATATGATCAGTTGGATCATTTTTATGTATGTATGTACGCATCATGTTGGATGTTGGATATGATCAGTTGGATCATTTTTATGTATGTATGTACGCATCATGTTGGATGCTGGATATGATCAGTTGAATCATTTTTATGTATGTATGTACGCATCATGCTGGATGCTGGATATGATCAATTGGATCATTTATGTATGTATGCATCATGTTGGATACTGGATATGATCAGGTGGATCATTTATGTATGTATGTGCATCATGTTGGATGCTTGGACCATGTATCTGTATATGTATCAGGTGGATACATTGTATGATCAGGTGGATCATGTATGGTGATATGTATCATGTATCAGGTAGATACTTGGTATGCATCAGGTGGATGCATTGATGATCAGGTGGATCATGTATGATGATATGTATCAGGTAGATACTTGGTATGAATCAGGTGGATGCATTGATGATCAGGATGATCATGGATGATGAGCTTCAGGATGTTGCTCCAGATGACATGCAGCAGGATGTTGCAGTGATGATCAGAATGATCATGGATGATGAGCTTCAGGATGTTGCTCCAGATGACATGCAGCAGGATGTTGCAGTGATGATCAGGATGATCATGGATGATGAGCTTCAGGATGTTGCTCCAGATGACATGCAGCAGGACGTTGCAGTGATGATGATCAGGACGATCATGAGTACATCAGGATGATGTATGGTGAGTATCATGTTGATACTCTATGGCCATGAATCAGGTTGTGCAGATGAGCATGTCTAGGAGATCCTATAGGTCGGAGTTGTGTACCCGTAACAGCCTGGGATGCTCTTTCGAGACATTGCTCTGGGAGGACATGTAATAGCGCCCTGGGAGATCTCAGGTCGGAGTTGTGTACCCGTAACATCCTGAGATGCTCTTGCGAGGTTTTGTCCTATGGCATGTAATTTGGGCCCTGGGAGATTTTAGGTCGGAGTTGTGTACCCGTAACATCCTGAGATGCTCTTGCGAGGTTTTTCCATGACCACATGTAATTTGTGCCCTGGGAGATTTCAGGTCGGAGTTGTGTACCCGTAACATCCTGAGATGCTCTTGCTAGGTTTTGTGGTGGACCACATGTAATTTGTGCCCTGGGAGATTTCAGGTCGGAGTTGTGTACCCGTAACATCATGAGATGCTCTTTCGAGGTTTTGTGGTGGGGTCACATGTAATAGCGCCCTGGGAGATCCTACAGGTCGGAGTTGTGTACCCGTAACATCCTGGGATGCTCTTTCGAGGTTTTGTGACGCACGTAATAAGTCCTGAGGATTCCACAGTATGGCCAGTGATGATGAAGACCTGCAGGTGGTGGGCCTACATCCAGTATGAAAAAGGACTGGCTCTGTAGAACTTCCTATGACGAGTAGAGTCAGAGATTGGTTGAGATAGTAGAAGCAGTGACGATGATGATGACGATGATCCAGAGAAGAAGACTTATCTAGCAGATCTGTGTCGAGAAATACCTTCCTAGTTAAGAGGGAGTGTTGATGTATATGTAACTTCGGAATGTATTTCATCTGTGTATTATATATATATTTATTGTACCCTTATAAAGAAAGTGTCGTCATGTGGATTGACAAGTGTCGCAAGTGTGTGTACTTGCTGATGGGTTATTAGACCACCTTATGGGGTTGGCCCTAATTAATATATAATATAATGTGGATGTATCCAAGTAGACAAGTCGGCCCCAGTAGGTCACTGGGCAAAAAGGTGAGTATAAATAGAGATAGGAGATCTCTATTTTACTCACTCGGAAAAGTAACTATCTCTCTCTCTGAAAAGTGGCGCACTAGTGAGGAGGAGGAGGATCATCTGCTAGGAGACTATCTCAGTATTATTTGGTTGTATTTTGGTTGAGCCATTGCTCTCTCTATCTCTGAGGAAGTTGTGGGGTTTTTCACCTTAGGGTTTTCCCCACGGAAACTCTGTGTCTCTTGTCTCTATGCTTTTGATTCTTGTGATGCTTGTCATATTATGATTGTCATGCATTGATATACTGTAGATGTTATTCTCTCAGCAAAGATCCTATAGTATTGTGATTTAATACTAAAAATTTAACATATCGCTATGCATGGGCCGGTTACAGAAGAACAAGCCATCTCGACAGCTCAGTACATGGATTTGGTATACACCCAATCCGGCACGTTACACGAACTTCTTCCCCATGCTGCCCGCGTCACCACTGATCCAACAAAACCTATTACTGAACCCCCCATTGATGGTATAGTCGGTTCAGTCAAGACCTAGCCTACCACCAACTCGACGGGACAACAAACTTTTGCTTCTCTCGCTATACCTCAGGCTGCTTCAAAAGCTACTACTTCTCCTGCTATCTCCTCCGAAGTGAACGCAGTTCAATATACGTCACAACCATCTGGAGGAAAGAAGAAAAACAATCGTGGTAAATCTAAAAAGAACCAACAGGAGAACCCCAAGCCACAACCCACCCACAATGACCAAAAACCACGTCGAAAGGCTAAGTTTCCCTGCCTAATTTTTCAAGATGATCACTACACACGTGACTGTCCCTACAAGGACGAAGTTAACAAATTTGTTAAAGGATCCTCTTGCCCGGCAGTGTTAAGTGACCTTTTTCCTCAACAGCAATAGCAGATGGTTGCCCAAGAAACCCCACAAGGGCGCAACCCGACCAATCCAACCCGCGGAGAGACGTCCACAAATCGTGAAATCCTGATGACGAGTAATGAGGAGATTCATATAGCCACTTGTTCAAAGATGTATGACAATCCTCCAAGTTCAAACAGACAATTGAAGATAGCCAAAGGCAAATCTCCCGTTAAAGATCCGACTCCTATTCCCCCCCTACCAGCCATCTCCATATCGAGAGACTGCTTACGGATACAGTGCTACGCCCACCCAAGGGCACCATACGAAAGGCGGCATTTAATCCCAATGCTCGAGCTACCCAAAATTACAGTATTGTTGAGGATTTAGCTCAAGCACATTGCGCCATGTCGACTCTCGAGGTTCTCCAACACTGCCCCACTCAGCGTAGAACCCTACTTTCAGCACTGGGGGCAATGGACCCAGATACTTCAAACTCCATTATGTTTAACTTGGAGCATGCCAAACCTCGGCTTTCTCACCAGTTAGCCTTTCAGGTTCATACAAAAATCCATGGAAATAGCATCCATCGCACTGTGTTAGATGAAGGTGCCTCCACGTCGATCATGTCTTTGAATTGCTAGAGAGCCTTAGGCTCACTCAAAGTCACAACTTCTCCTACTACTCTCAGGACATTTGATGGACATGGTTTTCAACCTTATGGACTCATTCCCTCAATTGGTGTTGAACTGGGGGTAAAAACAATATCCGTACACATTGAAGTCGTAGATGCACCACTAGATTACAATCTTCTACTTGGTCAGAACTAGTTCTACACCATGCCCGCCATAGCATCTACAATCTTCCAGATTGTGCAATTTCCTCATGAAGGGAAAATTGTCACCATTGATCAACTTGATTACTATATCCCAGACTCCCATCCGAACTCCGCCAACACCATCCCGTTATTGGATCAACCTCGGTACCGGTTCCAAGACATCGGTGTTGGTCTCATGAAGGATTCATCCCTTATCGGAGTTTTTCCAGAGCTGGGGACCCACGTCCAACCAGTCAACATGATTTCATCAAACGTCACCCCTTCCAATGATTCATGGGTGATTCCAAGTCCCTCTGAAATTGAAAACTATAGTAACTCCATGCCTCTGAATCGAAACCTCGCAGCATATGAAGCGATCGATTGGGTCGACTGTTCTACACATCACACCGTGGCACAGCTCTTTTCTGAGACTCATTCGCCCCTACTATTTATCGATCCTCTGAATTTGATTTTTCCCATCGACGAATCAATTATGGAGGTTATGTGCAATGATGAGCCACCATGGGGAGATTTTCACCATCGATCTTCATTCCCCACCATTCAGACGCTTCAGCCTGATACAAAACCCAGTCCTTCACCCGGAACAGTTCGAACCAAGTTTCCCACTTCCCTCGACGAAGTATTTTCTGAAGGAAATTTGGCTATCCTTATGGCAACCACTCTTATCGATATTTCGGTGAAGCCTGGTATCGTGGAAAACATACATATTGGCAAAACATGTACTCCCCTAGAAATGGAGTTCTAATCTGCCTACTTCAAAACCTTCCGCGATGTTTTTTCTTGGAGTTATGAAGAAATGCCAGGAATAGATCCCTCGATTGTGGTCCATGAAATTCCAACTTTTCCTAGCACCAGACCTGTTCGGCAGAAACTTCGACCCGTCCATCCTCGTAAGGCAACCGATATTAAAGCAAAAGTTGAAAAAAATTTGCGTGCTGGTTTTATCTATCCTGTGCCATTGACAGAATGGGTATCTAACATCGTTCCCGTAGCCAAGAAACAGGAAACGATCAGAGTCTGTGTCGATTACCGTGATTTGAACAAAGCTTGTTCAAAGGACAACTACCCAACTCCGTTCATCGATCAGATCATTGATAACTGTGCCGGGAGTGTCATATTTTCATTCATGGATGGATTTTCTGGCTATAATCAGATCGATATCCTCCCAGCCGACCAGCACAAAACAACCTTTATCTGCCCTTGGGGTATTTTTGCATATCGAAAGCTACCTTTCGGCCTTAAAAATGCCGGGGCAACTTTCCAACGAGCGATGTCATACACATTTCACGACATCAAACATATTGTAGAACCATATCTTGATGATCTTCCCGCTCATTCTCAGACCCGGGAAGACCATCTTGATCACTTGAGTGACATTTTCGAAAGGTGTTGTCACTACAATATCCGTTTGAACCCACATAAGTGCGTCTTTTGCGTGGAAGCCGGAAAACTTCTGGGCTTCATAATCTCCAAAATCGGGATACGCTTAGATCCTGCCAAGGTAGAAGCTATCTTAGCTCTGCCTTCCCCCACAAATATTCCAGAACTTCAAAGTTTGCAAGGGCATGCAAACTTTCTACGTCGTTTCATCTATAATCTTTTCGAGATAACAAAAGGCTATATGAGGCTTCTCAAGAAAAACATTCCCTTCATATGGGATGACGAAGCCGAACGCTCCTTTAATAATCTCAAAGCAGCCTTAACCAAAGATCCTGTGATCCAACCCCCCGATTACACACGGGATTACATTCTTTATCTCGCAGCTTTGACTTCCACCATCGGCATGGTGCTAGTCTAGGAAGACCACAATGGCATAGAACATGTGGTATACTATCTTAGTAAGAGTCTTCTTGACTCCGAAACACGTTATTCACATGTTGAAAAACTGGCTCTGGCAACAGTTTTTGCTGTCCAAAGATTCCGTCATTACATTCTACTCTGCCGGACCACTGTGACAGCCGATTTCAATCCAATGTATTATATCCTCAGACGCCAAGTGCTTGGGGGAAAATATTCTCGTTGGATCATCATCCTTCAAGAGTTTGACTTGGAATTTGTCAAAGCCAAGTCCAAAAAGTCTTTGGTCTTTGTCGAGTTGATATGTAACTTACCCCGTGCTACCGAGCAATCCGAGCCCATCGATTCTCTTCCTGATGAATCGTTGTTCCTCATTAGCACGTCTGATCCGTGGTATGGAGATATTTTATTATATCTCCAAACCCAAAGCTTCCGCCCCGACCTCACTCGCGATGAACGTCGATGCATCCGACACCATGCTAAATACTATCTCATAGTCAACGATACTCTTTATCGACGTGGTGTCGACACCGTTCTTCGATGCTGTTTGACCCTAGATGAGGCGGAACGCGTTCTTAATGACTGCCACGCTGGAGCATGTGGTGGTCATCTCTCTGGGATGGATACGACCCAGAAAATACTGCAAGCAGGATACTTCTGGCCCTCAATTTTCAAAGATTGCATTGAAACAGTCAAGAAGTGTCCACCATGTCAATTATTTCATAGCAAAACATGCTCGCACCCTGCTCCACTCCATCCTGTTATTGCCATCGGCCCTTTTTCCAAATGGGGCATAGATTTCATGCACTCTGAGCCCACTTCAGCCGGGGGGCATAGCTATGTCATAGTAGCTGTCGACTATTTCACAAAATGGGCTGAAGCGATGCCTATGTATGCTGAGGACGGCAAAACAGCAACACAATTCATATTCAATCACATTATAGCTAGATTTGGTGTCTCACAATCCATTGTGACCGATCATGGTTCCCACTTCAGGAACCATATGAAAACTCAACCCCGTACTACCCATAAGCCAATGGCCAAGTTGAAGCCATCAACAAAGTCCTGAAACGAATGATTCAGCGTATTATGGGTACTCAGAAATCCAACTGGCACTCAACTCTATTTTCAGCATTGTGGGCTTACCGAACCTCAGTGAAAAGCGCTACTGGGTTTACACCATTCCAACTGGTGTATGGCCTAGAAGCTATTTTACCGATTGAATGTGAAATTCCATCACTAAAGATAGCCATAGAGCTACTTCCCCATACCATTTCCGAAGAGGAACGATTTCTATACCTAGCCAAGCTAGATGAAACTCGCCGCGACGCTACTTTAGCCAATGAAGCTCATAAAAAATGAGTCAAAGCACAGTATGATAAATCCGTTCAACCTCGGGTTTTCAATGAAGGTGACCTCGTACTTACATACGATCAAATGCACGTAAAATCGGAAAAGGAAAACTAGAATCTATGTGGTACGACCCCTTTGTTGTAAAACGTGTCTTGGAGAAAGGAGCTTATGAACTCGTTGATTGTGATGGGACACCATTGGCACGGCCCCGCAATGGGCTATACCTCAAATGCTTCTACGCGTAAGGTTACCCTATGCGGGTTACTTTTTGTACATAGTGTACTTAGCTTATTTCTTTTTCACTTTTTGGTGTGCGCATGGACCTCATGTATCCATCCTTACTTTGACTCATGATTTTATGCACAGATGTCTGCCTACTTCGGATTCACCGACGGTGCAAGCCAGCATACCCGGAACCTCGCTTCCGCAACATGGGTAGTCTATTCTCCCACTGGCGAGTTGATATCTTCAGGAGCCAACTGTTTGGGTCCTGCAAACAACAATATCGCAGAGTACCATGCAGCCATTGGACTCTTGACGAAGGTTGCTTCACTCGGAGTTGACTCCCTATCAGTCGTTTTAGACTGCCAACTTGTGGTTTCTCATCTGATTCAGGTTTACACAGTTCACGATCCTATCCTACTTCATTTATTTCAGAGGGTACACCTCTTGGAACGATATTTTAATTTTATTTCATATCAACACATACCAAGAGAATTCAATTGTATAGCTGACTCATTAGCTAATTACATGTTGGATTGGCATCTTGCTCATACATAAAAAACACGTCACAAAAAATAAAATACACAAGTCATTGTAAATAAATAGATCATGAAAGTAGGTCCATATCACTGTATATAAAAGTGTTTTTCCAAATATATATAGTTTGTGTTTTAAAGACAAAATTTGGGACCAAATCCCATACAAAAATTTGGCTCTCAAATCCTACATATCGTATACATGCCGCAAAAAGATAAAAACTGCCATCTAGGGAGATCTAGGAGATCTATCATGTCCCTCGTCAGAATCCTCACACTGCTGGCGATAACACACTACAGCTCAAGCCACCCTACGAAGGAGTCGGCCGATATGCCCAGGCACACCTATGGTATGCCGCTGGAGATGCAAAGGGACGTCATCCATCCTCATAGAAGGGATACCATGGGTTAAGCCCTGTAGGTTCCTCTCTATATCTCGGACTCTTCCTACTTAATCTTCGTCCTCCTCCTCGTCTAGAGCGGCTTGGCGATCAACACCACCGTGACGTAATGGCGAGTACCTAGCCGGTCTCTATGGTCCACGATCTGCGACACGCATACGTACTGTCAAAACCCAAAAATTTTGAAAAATTTAAATTTATTTTTTTTAAAATAGAAAATAATGATATTAAATGCAGTCATATAACTTGTTTGTTTAGCTTACGTAATCGTACTGTGTCTGAATGATTCTTTGTTATACTTAAATTTTATTATGGGTTTCTTTTTTCCGTTACTAATTGTTTTACTGTTTTGCAACCACAAGGGGGAGTTGCCATAGCAGACTGGGCTTACTTAGCTTCCGAGCTAATGCATCAAATTGTCTTTCTCTTATAGATATACAGGTAATGTGTAGGTCGCCACATTTAAATCTTTAAAGTATTAAAATTCAGTTAGCTGTACCAATCGTTCAGTAAAGTATCTAAGCATGCTAGCCAGGTTATCAAGTGTTTAAAGGTAGAACCCTTCCTGTGATCTTCTTATAATGTTGATGATAGAGAGTTAGAAATGACTAAATAATATGACAGCTACGTTTCTAGAGAGTCAATGAATTAAACAACTCTGTGAAATATTTGTTCTTTGATGATATTACTGTATTGCAATTATGCTTCATAATTAGCATTGTGGAATACAACTGGGTGACCAAACTCAGACTAATTTTTACTCGCTCAGTTATCGCATCGTATCGAGTTTTTAAGTTAGAAAATATTTTGATTTGCATCTGCAATTGTACAGGATCTGGAGCGGTCAAAATATAATTTGCTTGTTTCTAGCATTTGAAAGATATTCTATCAATTACATATCTCCTCTTAACCTCTTAGGATTTATATGGATTTATAAATTATTCTTATGTCTATGATTGATAATGGTTTAGGAATTAGAATCTATCCTGAGTAAACTCACCTACTTGTTATAAGGAATCTAAAATAATTAAGTGAGTGTGGTTGTATCGTATCAATAAGTGAAAAGGTTTAAAGTAACCCTGATCCAGAATTAAGAACTACCCCGATCCAGAATTAAGAACTATGTAACTGAAATCCTAAAAATGGAAGTCACCTAAAGAAGGACTGGCAAGTCCTATACCATCTGTGTACAGGTATCGCATTTAGTATTATGATAGTATAATAGTAACAACTAAATCCAATATCATTTCATTATCTCATAGACTTAAGAAAAAGATCTATGTCATATCACATGAGATTAGGGTGATTGGCAATGTCGTGATAGGTTTTTATAAACCACATATAGCTTACATTACACCCTTATCCTTATAACTTTTATAATGCAAAAAACTTCCTCCATGTCTAGAATACTTCAAGACTGAGTTTTGAATGATGTTTATATTGCATGAATTAAATGAATACAAGGCAACGTTTTCATTATATAATATGCCAGGTTCAAGGTATTATTCTAAGGTTTGATTGTTTAAAAAGGATGACATAAGAACTATGGTATTTCTACCATTATGGATAACCATACAATAATTCTTTTACCCATACTATAATTTTTAAATGGAAACTCATCGAAATCTTGGACACTATTGACAATTGTATGGTTTTATTGTTTGTAGGGCAAGTGTTATTGTTCACTATGCAAAGTTCGGAGGCACCGTTTGTTTAATCATGAAATATCTGGCAGTTTTAAACTATAGTGTTACGACCACCATGGAATATCCATTCGATGATTATCCTATGATCTTGGTGTACCCACGCTATGATTTTTAATTGAAAAGCAACAATTGAAAACACATCGAGGAACTTTGGACGTAGACCCACTGCATGAGAAATATTTAAAATGATACGTGGTGCTTTCAGAACCAAGTGTTTATGATATTAATCCGTTGAACAAACCCTACTTGTCATTTTTCCCTTGCCTTTGGGCTCGGTCGCTCTGTGGAACCTCCTGGTCTGAGTTTTGTTGTTACAGGGTGCTAGCAGCTTCCATGCTTCCTCAAACCTTCGTATTTGTCCACTGTATCATTTGGAACTCGTTGTATCTTTGCTGTCGACATATATAATTTCATTAAACTCCTAGGGTTTACCTGTGCTGTTGTTACTGTGTGCTAGCAGCTTCTATGCTGCTCCCATCCTTCGTACTTGTCTATCGTATCGTTTGGGAGTCATTTGTTTTTACTGTTGGTAGTTGTGAGTTTATTATGACCTAGGGTTTATCCCTTTTGTTACCAGTTTTAACCCTGTCTCGGCGTGGCCATGACTCTCGGCTTGGTTCCGTTTGAAGCTTCCATTGTGGTAAAATACCCTTGCTCCTTCCAGCTCGAGGTGTTCGGTGACAAGGGTGGGGTTTACATTCACTTAGCTCGTGGTTATCAAGATAAATACAGTAGTAGAAACTTCCTTCCAAACGCGGGTAAGATGCTGAACTACTCCGTCATTTTTCCAGTTAAAAGTTATGGTTTTTATATAAATACGTTTGTAACTGGTACAAACTTGTCGTTGCAGGACCTAGCTACTCTCGAAGGTGTGCAGGACATAATCCTCGGCGGTTGGCTTAACCTGGTAAGCCTGGTCGTTCGCCATGGCTTTTCCTCCTTGCTGGTTGTTAGGGTGTTTAGGGTTTTGGCTTGAACGAAGTGACATAGGGATTACGACAACCTTGTTAAATCTTTTAACTGTGTGTTTTAAATGAAAAGTTATGGGTTTAACCCCGTGTTGTAATGAAATGTTACGGCTTTGGTTCATTTTGTAATTACTAGTTTTGCTTTCGTGTTAAAGGACTTCTGTAGATGTAATACTGTGTATAAAATATAGATAGATGGGAAGAATCGGGAGCCTGCCTGAGATGCTGTTACGGCCTTGTAGTTTTACGACTAGGCTCTGGATTTTCACTCAGGGTTTTCACCCAAGCTTGGTAATACGTTTTATTATGAATTTTCCTGTGTAATTGGACTTTGATAAAATGGCATGTTAACTGTCTCCCATATATTTGAGCTGTTGTATGGCGTGAATTTAGAATCCAATTTTTTAAAATCACTTAAACAGTGAACCTGAGCTACGGCCGTAGGTGAATTCGTTGTATTAATTCTATATGTTTAATTACCTGTAAAGTTTGGAGTGATAGGTTTTAATCTGAAAATACAGTAGTGATTTTGTTTAGATGTTGTTTCTGTCGATACGATTATGATTCTGTGGTTAAAAGAAAGTTTAAGGAAAGAAAATACTCTTTTGTTTAAGCTCGACATCGAGCTAAATATTGTTCTGTTAACTCTTCTGTTTTTAAAACAATAACTAGTTTATTTAACTGTGGATAAGTTCTTTGTGATGTTCTTCTGTTAGGGTTTCTGCACAAGTGTTTTGTTTGATAGGTAATGACTGGGTAAATTTTTAACTAGGGTTTGTGTACTAAATTATTTAATAGATTGTGACTGGTTAAAATCCCTGTCTTAGGGTTTGTACCCTGTTATACATAACATGATCGTGGCTATCATTCTTCTGCAAAATTAGTATCAGAGTATAAATACTGTAATTGTTATTGTTCAAAGTTTACTATTGTTCCTATTATTGTTTATTAAATTTTATAATATACAGAGTACAATTACTTTATATGTAAACCCTACTTATCTATTCAACAAATATAATTAAACTAGGTTTATAATTATAACTATAAATTATTACATAAAGTGTTAATAGTTTACTGCTTAAATTATAAATACATTATTAGTAATACAACAAGGATATTACATCATACTAATGATACAAAAAAAATCACAATAACTCTTAACAATCTTACTACTGATATTCTGAGATATGCAATTTACTAAACTAATTAATTACTACTCAGACATATTAACAATAACTACAACATACATTCATTCATCTTTAATAAAAATAAAGGAATAAATGGCAGAACCTGTCTTGATCTGTGGACAACAACAACAATGGGAGGCTGTTCCTCCCTACCAACTCCTGGAGAGTGCCCAAACAACACTTCTCAGGACCCCCGAGCTTGCTCTGGTCTCCCTGGCTGGAACTAGGTGCAGCAAAGTAATTCTCTCAGCCAAAACAACTATAATGGAACCAAGTTACTGTAGCATTCCTCTCAAACAACTTCCTTACTGTATATTTCCCTCTTCCTCAATGGGACTCCTGAATAACATTCACCTGAATGTATTCTCCCTCCAGAACAATTCGAACCCTCAGCTTAGTTCATTGAGTACTATTTAAAAGATTGCATAGGTCTTTGTTGGGTTAACTGTCATTAATGATCCACCTTCTCTGATTCCACTTCCTTGGGGAATCATGACCCCAAATATAGGGAAGTTGCCACCTGCAACTTAGGAAGTGTTTGAGGATGCTGCCACTTGTCTTTTGCCTTTCCACCTAGTTCCATCCACCAGTTTGACCAGTAACCTCTTTTTAACAGCTCTCCCATGCTGTTGTCTCCATAATTTATTTATTAATAATAAAATATTTTGAATTACATTCCATTTCTAGTGACTCTGCTGAGTCATCAATTCCTACTTAGCATTAAATTTAACATAATGTCTCAGGAATATAATGAAATAATTACATAATTTTTACAAAATTGGGGTATGTGACACGTACATACGTTAAAAGTCTTTTACACATTCTAAAAAAGAAATAAAAATTATATATTCAAAAAAGAAAAAATATATATCCATGAAGGTCAATCCTGAGTTGTCCCAATCCTCGTCTTCTGGCAGTTCCAAGTCGATGTCCTCGCAGAAGTCCACTCCCACATAGGGGTAGTCATCAATCATAACTATTTGTTCCTCGAGCCAGGAGAAGAAATCCTCACCAAAAGCCAAACATTTAGGTCCTCGAAGACGTCTTGCATACTCACTCCATCGAGCCATCCATGGCTCGGTAGGTGGACGGCGGGGCATAGCTCTCTGTGGACGCATCAATGGCACCCTCGCCAAAAAGAAGGTGACTAGGATACTCCCATAACCAAATTGGGAATTCTCTCCAACCCTACACTTGTGCACTTGCTCTTTGAGGTTGGTCAACACCGCCTCACACTAGTTGAATACTGTCCCCGCCATACAATCCACTGCGAGATTCATTTGTGTACGGGATGCCTGATGGGGACCTGTGCTCCCTGCAGCACGTGTGATGGTGAACAACACGGTTTTTACAGGAAGTTCTATAACATCTTTGATGACCAATTTGCCGCTTTTCTTACTCGAACCCTGACGACAATACCGAGCAATCAATGCATCTGTGCTCGTCTCCAAGGCTATGTATCCAGTAAAGTTCACACCGGCTCCTCTTTTTGAGAGGCTCGTGAGGAAATAAATATCCTCAAGTTCAATCTCGAGGGTGTGCTCTCCCACTCGGAAAGCTTGAATGTCAGGGTCCCACAATTGAATCAGATGGGTGAGAAGTTTGGCTTGTTGACGAATGCCTTTGGTCTTGAAGAATTTTAATAGACCACATTCCCGCAGTGCAGTCACAGTCGGTAGGTCATTTTCGGCCAACAAATCGTCATTTTCATGCTCTCGTTCTTTCCAACTGACCATTTTGATCCGAACAAGTTGCAAACTCCTGCAAAACGTCATGGAAAACATTTAGTAACTATTTAACAACTTGATCTCAGCTTAAGATTTGGGAAAAAATGATTTTCTCATCCTATTTTTTGCCTCTATCGCATTTGGGAAAAATCGGACCGCGCGGTACTGTACAGTACTGCGCCTCTATTTAAATTCACAGTGCGGTACTGTTAAACAATACCGCGCTTCCCGATATGGGCCCCACGCGGTACTGTGGAGGGCGATTTTTGCCTAATAGGGCTTGCCCAAAAAATCACTTTTTCCTACTGAAAGCAATTTATCCATACATGAAATGAAAGAGAAGCTTGTAAGCTCTTACCTGGCGCAGACGGTTGTTGAAATGGTGCCCCGAATCTCCAGATATCAACTGTTGAAGTTTTTCTCCTCGAATGGGCAAAATCTCCTCTTTTGGTAAATACACACGTGAAATGGTAACTTTCTATTTTCACCTATCCTTTATATAGCTTTTTCACTCATTTTTACTCATTATTTTATCTATTTAAAATAAAACTCATTTCACATTACTAATGTCTGGTTTTATGAGCACTTATTGACAGAATCTCCTGTAAAGACAATATATTCACACTAGCGTTCACTTATCGTTTGACCTTCATTTTGAGCCTACTTTATATTTTTCGTGCTCTGGATTAAAACTTGAAAAATATTCCAAGCGCTTTTACACCCATGTCGTGCTTGTCAAACTTAAGCAAATGGTGTCGAGTTCGGTTAGCTTTACTCATGTTCGTTAAACGATGAGGAAAGTATTGTCCTGGTTGTATTTTATTCTCTTTTCGGACCAGAATAATTAAGAAATTATGAAAAAGACCATTGGAGTCCATAGTTAAGCTCTTTTCAGACTCCCTAAAACTGAAAAAGATTGCCAAGTGATCTTGACTCTTTCACACTTGTAAAAGTATTTGAAAGGTTGTCTATTCGGTGATAGGTTACCCCTTTTTCGGCCCGTCTAGACTATTTATGAGAAAGGTACACCTCAGTCAATTTTGGCTGGGAGAGTTCTCTCAGGAATTGTTTTACACTTTTTCGGGATCGAAAGACTAAATTTACAAAAACGTACATTGTGGAGCCTCCTTTAAGTTTTTCAGGCTCTCTAAACGTGAAAAAATACCGAGTTTTCCTTCCTTGGACTCATTAAAATTTAACATCGAAGGACCCACTTTGGGACGAACCCCTCCTTTATCAGGTTCGTAAAACATGTGAGATTGGACTCATCTATGAGATGAGCTACACCGAGCATCTGTTATCCTCTTCAAGCTCGAAAAACAACAAAGAGGTACTCGTCTATCATGTCGGGGGAATAGGGGGAACAAGTCAAGTTTGTTTTTTGGCAGCTTATTAGTCGTTACCTTTGAACATGGCATGTGTCTATCCTTTGTCTATACTGGGTATCTATTTCTCTCTGAGTTATAGTCATCATCCTAAGTCGTCTCCCTGGCCACGAGCCTACTCATTCGGTGTCTATCCTCTGATATCAATAATCCCTACTGCCAATTCCTGTTGCATGCTGTTGTATATTCAAAGGGTTGCATTGTTCAGAGTCGTTCATTATGTCAGATCTCCGCTGTGTCAGTACATACTCCAGTGTCTCATCATCTTATACTATCTTTCACTTTGATTTTGTGTCGATGATGTGGGAATCATTATGGCCCACCTTCGATGAGTCTATTCCCGTCGACACCAAATCACTATCCGGGAATTGGACTTAGGGATCAACCATTAGTACCCTGGTACTTGCATGCCTCAATGGCAGGTTTCCTCGTGTTCGATAGTAGGTTTACATCACTAACCTCTGATCGAACAATCTCTCAAATGCTCGACATCAACTCATCTATTCGCATTTCATTGAGATGTACTTCAGATACCTTGGGGATCATTGTCATCATTGGTGATTTCCCTCGCATTTGTTAACGGTTCACACCATTGACCGGTAATCAAATGGTTTCTACCATGTTCGACTTCAACACCTTGTAATCACATGGCTAGATTCATATCATTTGCGATCGGGTAGAAGACCCTGGGTGCACCTTTGTATCTTGATTGCGTCCAGGATGCGTTGGAGATATCCTTTGTATTGTCACACAGATCCACTTTTTGTATTGGTCGTGGCTGTGTCATTGTTGTCTCATGGATCTACGCTTATTCATTGTAGCCATGATCTGTTCACAGTCTATATCATCTCAGTACTCATGGATCTGCAATGTATTGGTCGGCAGCCATGCTTTGAGTCATTTGTTTCCGAGCATGGGGATGCCCGCCTCGGTGGTATATCTGACATCTTGTTTCTGTTTCAGCTCCTTGTCGCTCTCCTCGATGCTATCTCTGCACAATATTTGTAAAGTATTTCAGCCATCAGTCCCTTCTGACCTCACACTTTAGGGGGCATCTGTTATACCTCCATATTCCACAGTGTCGCATCTCCACCTCAAATAGAGTTGACAACACTTCCCCTACTGCTCAAAATACCCAGAAGAGACAAAATGATGAGTAATCCTTGAGAGTAAACCTACCTTGACAAGAACCACCCTAGCTGAGACTTTATTTACCCTAACTACTGCGCCTTGCTCAGTTATAGGTGTGCGATAGCCCATACTACCACGCTATGCTCTGTCCCTGCCACGCGGTACTACCGCGTTATGCTCTGATCTAGGGGTGCGGTACACTTTATTTAGCCTTTTTTCCATGGATTATGGGATTTTGATTTTCAAGAGATTTTGGAGGATTGAGGTCCCTGATTCAATCCTAACTCACTTTCTGTGATTAGCAAAACTGATCCACTAAACTCTGCCTAGATCCACCCATCTCTCTTGTTGGTTAACCCTACCTCACACTATAAGAGAGAGGCTTTCCATGAGCAAAGGGGAGGACTCTTAGAGGTATCAAACTTATGATCTTGCAGCCTTGTGGAGATAGCTAGAGGAGGAAGCACTTGGAGCTGGAGGATTGGCTTGGACATCAAGCAACCTTTGTAAGCATTCTTCAAGTTTGTAATAAAGATAACATGTCTTGTTTTTCCCATTTAATGTGTATGATATGAGTTTCTGACATGGAATGTATCTAATCTAGATTCGAATCTAATATTTACTTCAAGGTGTTTGGAAGTTTGCATGCTTGTACCTTGTTTGATTTCAACTGATTCTACTTGGGAGCTTTGGAATCAAGAATCGGAAGCGGGACAAACATCGAATAGAAAGGTGAGTTATATCTTTCATATCTTCTGAATGCATGTAATCTTGTTGTGAAAATTAGTTCAGGAAGTTCAAGGTAGCATTTGTTTTGTTTTGTTCTTATCTTAGAGTCAGTTATAAATCTGCTTTGATTTAAGAGAATTTTGAATTATCCGTAGGGAAAAATTCTACCAACAAGAGGTGCAAATTTGGAACGTGGTTTCCCTCCAAGAGATCCTTGTATGTGTGGCTGAATTCTGGATCGCTCTTGTAGAGGACTAGCCAATCAGAAGTCTCGTGCCCACTGTTAACACCTAAAAAGTGCTCACTAGCTCATTCCCTTACTCACATGACCCATTTGTCCACTTTTTCACCATCTGAGCCTCTGAAACCAACAAAAGGTCACAAAAAGACCTTAGTACACCCCTTTTTCCATTAAAAAAGATTATTTTTCCAAGAAAATCATAAAAAACCCTCAAAAAGGGTCCAAATTCCCAAAAATATTAAAAAGGGAATTAAAATATTATTTTTATTCAAAAAAGGAAAAAGGAGGGAAAAGTACCTAATCCATGTTGGTCAATACCATTTGGTTTCCACAAAACCACAAATGGTATTTCCCACCACCAAAACCTATAAAAAGGTGGTAGGGGCTCCTCATTTCACATCCATCCATTATCTCATCCTTATGCTGCTGAAATCTCCCCTGAGCATTTTAGCCATTGCAAACCACATTGGAGAAGAGACCATTGGAGATTGGAGTTGCTCATCCTTGGAGCCATTCAACCTCACCATTAGAGGTATTGATTCCGCAAGCACTTGTTTGCCCCATTCTTTCAATACAAATTTATTATTCTTATATGTTCTTGTTCTTGATTTTAAATTATCTTTGTTATTTGCTTAATATCTTTGCTTAGATCCATGAATAGTCTTGTTTAATTAGTTTATTGTTATTTATTTCCATTGAAACTGCTGCTACTAGTTAGCAGGTGCCCACAGCACTAAGCCTGGTTGCAAAACCGGGCCAACAGTTTTTGGCGACTCCGCTTTGGTTTGAACTATAGATCTCTTGTTTTGCCTTTAATCTTAGTTTTTTATGAGTTTTTAACCTTTAGATCCATAGATCTGCCATCTTAGACAGCAAATCCATTGCTGCTCTGAGTTTTGGCCCCATAAACAGCCCGAAATTTTCAATTTTCGGGTTCGTTTCTCGGTTTCCATGCACGGCTTCCGCATCGCGGCTTTTTGCCAGACAGTCGCGCGGTCCATCGCGACTTTTCTGCGTTTTTCCGTGCGGTCCATCGCGACTTTTTGCCAGACAGTCGCGCGGTCCATCGCGACCTTTCTGCGTTTTTCCGCGCTGCGCACCGCGGCTTCGCTGCCAATTTCCGCGCTGCCCATCGCGACTGTGCGGCTAACACCCGCGCGGTCCATCGCGCCTGTGCGGCCAAAACCCGCGCGGTCCATCGTGACTGTGCGACAAAAACCCGCGCGGTCCATCGCGGTTTTTCTGTCAAAACCCGCGCGGCTGAATTTTTCATTCGGCCATCCCGATTTTGAAAAAAAAAAATTTACTGTACTTTCTGCCCATAGCACATTTTTTACAGTATTAAATTCTGCATATTTGACAGCTTTGAAATTTTTTTTACTATTTAAAGTGCATATCTAGAAATCTTTTTAAAAATTTTCAAGAAAGTGAAAGAAAGACTCATTTTGCATTTTCATCTAGATTCAAATTTTTTCCTGTTTACTTCTTTAAAAATCTTGCCCTTAGCAATTTTCTTTTCTTGAAACGAAGAAATCCATTTATTTCTTTTAAAAAGAAGTCTATTATTTGCTTTCATAAATCCAAGAAATCCTTTGTTTTTTGAGCTATTTTTTGAAAAGCATTTAAATTCCTTTTTAGTGAAAAAGCCATAAATATTTGCTTTTTATTTTCGAAAAATCCTTTATTTTTTGAAAATTTCCTATAAAGCATTTAATTTTTTCAAGTTCAGTTTACAACACCTCACGTGCACTCACACGATCACTTAATTGAACTAAGCCTTAAAAACGTACCCTAATTTGAACACACTTTTAACCCCACTTGGGGAACACTAAAAGAATTCTTGTAGCTAGGTAGTATTGGGGGGATAGGTGTTCCAATAACACCCCTCAGTTCTTACATCTGAGACATAGAAGTTGTCCAATTAGGGAGCTAAAATCTCTTAGTACTTTTTGGCGCGGTCACAACCGGTTTGTGGGAAGGCCTCTCCCTTAGGAGGGTTGAAGTCGCGAGGATGGTTCCGGAAGCTTGAGTGGAATACCGAAATCCATTCAGTAACCGAAGGGCTACCATTCGCAGTTCTCGGGATATCCCTGTATTGGGATATTGCGATCAAAGAACCAAACGGCAGATTTACCTTTTCTCGACGCGTCATGAACGGAGTATCCTAGTAGCCTGTCTTTAGGATTGATTACCCGGTGTCCCTCCCGGTAGGGGGATAGCTAGCCGTTGTCTCAACATTCATATTGTCTGACTTGGATTTCATCACCTTGCAGAGGATATCATCTGTTTGAGTCACGATACTTTTAGATTAGGTGTTTGCATGATTTCAACCTACCTGTGGTCTAGTTACACCTATTTTTTCTAGGAGCCGCTTGCATGTTGGTATTCTGACCAGTTGTTGCATTCCTCCACTTATTGTAGCACAGCTGCTAGAATAAGTGCCTTTTTTGAGGATTGATTTTTGGCCTGAGAGCCTTCTTTTTTCACTCCCCTTCTTGCACCCTTGGTTGCATTAGGGTTTTGAGTCTTTTATATATATCACCACCTGATACTTAAATAAATATTTTACCCAAACACATATTCTCACCATTGAGAATTTTAGACGCTCTCGTCGTCTACAGGGCGAACTCCCTGAGTTTAGTCCACTTGGCTCTCCACGTCACGGACGCAGAGCCTTATCCCTTGATTCGACACATCGTCAATCAATTAGGCAGTCATCCGATTCTGACACACCTCACTTCACCTTTGATTTGGAGGTAGAATCCGAAAACCCCACAGAGTTACCACCAACCACCATTATGTCTGGAACACCATTTGATCCACTATTTACAACTACCATAGGTCAGACATCCGCAGACCCTTCTGCTGTAGTACCATCCACGGCAACAACCACCCCTCTGGGTATGCCCAATACGGGTAACACTCCACATTTAGGAATGCCTAACACAGGGCCACCACCTGTCATGGGTATACCCAACATGGGGGTCATACCCCCTTTGGTTTCCACAAACCCGATCCCAGGAATCCCTAGTACGATTCCCAACCCAAGTGCAACCCATGTTGCACTTGGAAGTGCTATCCCAGGAATCCCTAGTGCGATTCCTAACCCAAGTGTAACCCAAGTTGCACTTGGAGGTGCTGGCCCATACCAGACTACACCTATTGGAGGCCATATACCCTCCATACCTAGCATACCTTCAGGCGCTACTGGACCCCTACACCATACCACTATGGCCAGGCATGTCCCAGTTCCAGTCACCACATCTGCTAGTCTACCATACATGGCAAGTCTGAACCTGCCAGATTTAGCTAGGCTCACAAATGACCCCATCAGAAATGATCCGGCGTGGCCTCAAATGCCCACCAAACTCCCCTCTGACATCCCTAAGTTTGAGGGTAAGGCAGGAGAAGACCCCCAGAACCACATCATGTCCTTCCATTTATGGTGTTCCTCCAACTCCATAGTGGATGACTCAATCCGCCTCCGGCTTTTACAACGCACCTTCACTGGCTCCGCAGCCAAATGGTATATCGAGCAGCCCCATGGGACGCATGCCACATTTACCTCCCTTGCCTCAACTTTCCTACAATTATTTCAGTTACCTATCCGCTATGATGCGGGCGTCGAGATCCTACTGTCTTGCAGACAAAACAAGGCCACGCATATCACTGACCATATTCATGATTGGCGTCAGCGCCGAAGCCTATGCAAAATCAAATTAGACGACTGAATATTCCTAGATTGGTTTCTAAAATCCCTCCTTCCTCTCATTGCGAAGGATGTAGCATCTGAAAGACCCCAGTATGAAGAAGAGGCCATCCTCAAAGCCCAACAGTTTGATCTCATTTACTCCCAATCGGGTTATCTGTATACCATTATTCCAGACGCCCCTCGGGGCGAGTCGTCCCAATATGATGCGTCGGGGGCATCCCATGCTGCTGATGGCATCATTGGTCGTATGGCCTCGCATCCCCAACCCTTTTCCATTACACATCCTAGCCATGGTCCCGACCTTTTGAGGGCTACATCTCAGTCTGGAGCAACCAGTTCATATGCTCCCATGGCATATCACCATCATACCCATGGACCTTCATGTCCACCTCAGTGTTTTGGTCATGCACCACCTGCATACGCCCCCCCAGCAGCACCTCAACCATTGTACTATCCAATAGCTCAGGGTTACCAACAACCCCAGCAGGCAACTGGACCACCTCCAGCCCCACAGGCTTATTATCCACCACAACCTGCTCCCGCACCTGCAGTGAACCAAAATCCTCCCACTGCTTAAGGGCAAATGTACACACAACACAACCAGCCCCAGAACCAAAACAACCAG
The DNA here is from genome assembly GCA_027924585.1 of Larix kaempferi. Taxonomy (NCBI): domain Eukaryota; kingdom Viridiplantae; phylum Streptophyta; class Pinopsida; order Pinales; family Pinaceae; genus Larix; species Larix kaempferi. Next base: position 17,400,115 of record BSBM01000456.1, read on the forward strand.
CGCAACTAAGGTGCGCAACAGAACTGTGGTAGAGGTCGTAACCGCGGCAATAACCAACAACATCAGCAAGGTCCTCCACCTCCCAATCCTCCGCAGAATAACAATGCTGCTCCTCCCAACCGCAATCCGGATTGGAATCCTAAGCAGCCTAGAAATAATAACCTCAGAATAAACCACCCTTGTTCTATCTGCGGGATTTATGGTCATTACACGCATTCTTGCCCACATTTGGAGCGAGCTCGGAAACTCTGGACCGACGATGCACATTGTCAAGGGCAAGCGGCTCCTCAGCCGCCACCCAACTCTCCACCACCTCAACATCAACCCTTGGTGCTGCAAAACCCCTTTCCAAACCAGGGTGTAGTGAACACTCAGCCGTTAGCCCCCCCTCAGGGCAACGTGCCACCACAACAGATCACTTATGCAACCCCCGATCAACCCATGTTCGATTTAGGTACCCACCATTTATTGATGATTTCCATTGCCGACGTCAATATCCAAACCCGTCGGAATCAATACGGACCGACTTCTGAAGCCCCCCCCGCCGAAAAGGATACTAATGCTCATCCCACTGATCAGACATTGCGTATACCTCAGGTTCCACTCGATGGCGCTTCTAAAGCACCTCGCTTCCCCCTTCGCCGAATCAACAACAACCCCAATGCACGGGCTGCGTCCAATTACAACATTGTAGATGACTTAACTCAATCTCCCGCAGCCATGTCTGCGTTAGAAGTCTTAAAAAACTGTCCTACCCAGCGCAAGACTTTACTTTCCGCCATTAGGGCGATTGACCCAAATGATTCGAAATTGATGACCTTTGATTTAGACCAGTCTGAACCACGGCTGCCTTCCACCATAGCAGTCCAAGTTTCCGTTTCTATTCGGAATCTTGTCATCCATCGATGTATCATCGATGAGGGTGCCTCCACATGCGTCATGTCCACATTTGTTTGGCAGAAGTTGGGATCCCCTACTCTCCAGCAATCCACCACTGCATTGCGGGCCTACGACGGCCGGTCAGCTCAACCTCAAGGTTTACTACCCAAAGTGCCCGTCCAATTAGGTGGGAAAACTGTGCTCATCGACATAGAGGTCATTAACGCCTAGCTCGATTATAACCTTTTACTTGGCCGCAGTTACATGTACGCCATGAAAGCAGTTGCCTCATCCATTTTTCGTACCATGATGTTCCCCCATGAGGGACGCGTGGTCAAAATCGACCAACTCACCTACTATGATCCCAACGCCCCTGCAGCACCCGAGAATGTTCTTCCCATGATTGAACAACCCACTTCTAGTGCAACTACCTCCTTTGTGTCTTCCGTGGGACCCGGACTTTATTCGGATACACCAATGACCTCTATATTCCAGGCCATTCCACCACCGTCACCGGAGACCCATGTCGCAAACCTCTGTACTCTTTCACAGAATACACAAACATCCGGTAGTCAACCACCATTGATCCCCAGTCACATTGGTGTTACACCCATCCACACCATCCCTTTCCTATTTCCTCCTTCGGGTGTAGTAAGCGCCCCGGTTATGGCTACCCTTAGTCTACCCGGGTTAACATTGGGATTACCCATGTGGTATATTCCGCCTCCTGTTCGACCACCGACACCAAACGTCATCCTCCAACCGGTACAACCTATTGTTACCACAAATCAACCTCCTCCTGGTGTCCCTATCCCTTCATCGTCAACGAAACCTCCTCCTAACCTCAATATCCCTTCGTCGTCAACAAATCCTCCCCCTCCTATCAAGCCCACTGGGGGCAGAGGTCCACAACCATACACTGCTATACCACCTCCTAAGGCAGTTAAACCCCCACCGGTGTTTCGAGTCCCCCCTAAATGCTCGTTGTGTGATGAGATAGGCCATCCAACTCATCAATGCCCACACTTACCGGCACTCCAAGAGCATATGAATATGTTGGACGATGACATCAGCATCCCAGTAGTTAGACTAGAGCCACCTCTACAGCCTCACGACAAATCACTGCACACCAACCATCCTTGTGCTATATGCAGTGTTTACGGCCACTACTCTCACCATTGTCCTGATCTACCCGATTATAGAGCAGCATTGTACGAATTAAACAACGTCGACTTAGAGATATCTCCTCCCCTCATCGAGGAGATCCACCCCCCGCCATCATCCTCGTCGGAAGAAGTCAATACAATATATATGATTTCAACAACCTTCAAACCAGAACCCCTTGATTTATGGTCTGACTACTTCAATACTGATGAGCAAATTTTGGAGACACTAACTGCACCCGACTACCCTTGGGATGATATGCATCATCGCTCATACTTCCTCCCGGAAGCATCTACATCCAACGCATCCAACCAGCTATCGGTCGAATCAAAAGATTTCATACCCACTAAGGTCGATTGGTTAAGGGACCCCATCCTAGCACCGGATGCCTTTGAAGAAGGGAACATGTCGAACATTTCCCCCACTATACAGATAGACATTTCCACAACACCAGGGAAACCTGAGCTCATCTCACTAGGCGCATCTTGCACTCAAGCAGAAACTCAGGCATACAAAAAGCTCTTTCAAGAGTTCCGTGATGTCTTTGCCTGGTCCTATACCGAGATGCCTGGTCTCGACCCCGCCATCATTGAACACCACATTGATACATGGCCTGAGGTACCCCCTGTTCGTCAGAAACAGCGACCCATTCACCCTTCCAAGCTACCTGCCGTTAAAGCTGAGGTCGAGAAACTCCGCAAAGCAGGATTCATTTATCCCATTCCATACACCACCTGGGTGTCGAACCCTATTCCGGTCAACAAAAAGCAAGGCACCCTTAGAGTATGCACTGACTTCCGTGATTTAAACCACGCTTGTCCAAAAGACAATTTCCCCATGCCATTCATTGACCAACTCATTGATGAGTGTGCGGGCCATGAAGTCCTATCCTTCATGGACGGGTTTTCCGGATATAACCAGATTCACATCCGCAAGGAGGATCAGTACAAGACTGCCTTTACCACCCCATGGGGCACCTTTGCCTATCGCGTCATGCCATTTGGCCTTAAAAATGCTGGTGCCACCTTCCAGCGAGCCATGACCTACTGTTTTCACGACTTGGTCCATATCCTGCGAGTCTACCTTGACGACCTCACAGCTCGTTCCCGAAAATGATCAGACCACCTTAACGACCTCTGGCAAGTTTTCCTGCGTTGTCGCAAATATAAAATCCGCTTGACCCCACACAAGTGTGTCTTTTGCGTCCCGGCGGGCCGGTTGTTGGGTTTCATTGTTTCCCAAGACGGAATCACTGTCGATCCCCTGAAAGTCAAAGCCATCTTAGAACTTCCCCCTCCTCGCACGCTTCGGCAGCTTCAGAGCTTGCAAGGGCGGTCCAATTTCCTTAGGCGCTTCGTTCCTGACTATGCAACCAAAGTTCACGGTTTCTTATGCTTACTCCGTACCCACATACCCTTTGTTTGGGATGAGCAAGCAGACACGGCATTCGAAGACCTCAAGAAATCTCTCACACAATCCCCCTTGATATCCCCACCGGATTTCTCTCAAGACTTCACCCTTTATGTCTCGACATCCGAACATGCTGTGTCCGGAGTTTTGGTCCAAGAAGATGCCTCACACAGAGAGCATGTGATTTATTACGTCAGCCAGACCTTGTCTGGCCCACCTCTGCATTACCCATACGAGGAAAGATTAGCCCTAGCTGTAGTCTTTTCCGTACAAAAATTGTGACACTACATCCTACTCAGTCATACCACGGTCGTGGCCGACTCCAACCCCATGGTCTATCTCCTCAGTCGACGGCTCCTTCAGGGTCGTGTTGCTAAATGGGTCATTATCCTCCAGGAATATGACCTTACTTTCAAGACTCCTAAGAGCACCAAAGCCCTTGCGCTTGCTCACCTCATCACCGACCTCCCGTCCTCTTCATCATCACCCGTTATCCAAACGGATCTGATCGACGATCAAATCTTCATCATTTCGTCTGACGACCCATGGTACGGAGACATTTTGATTTACCTTCGCACGCAAAAGTTTCGACCACAGATCGACCGTGACGAACGCCGTCGCATACGACACCATGCCCCCCGATACCTCTTATTAGGGGATGTGCTTTACCGACGCGGCATTGATACCATCCTACGCCGCTGCCTATCCCACAGTGAGGTAGAACAAGTCCTCAATGATTGTCATAGCGGTGCCTACGGAGGCCATTTCTCCGGCATGGCCACCGCCCAGAAGATCATTCGGGCAGGTTATTTTTGGCCATCACTGTTTACTGATTGCATAACCGCAGTCAAGCATTGCCAGAACTGCCAACTCTTTTCCCCCAAAGCAAGAACCCCCCCCGCCCCCCTTCATCCAGTTATCACCGTCGGACCATTCTGCAAATGGGCCATCGACTTCCTCGACTGCAACCCCCCGTCAGCCGGCGGTCACAAACACATCATTGTGGCCGTAGATTACTTTACCAAGTGGGCGGAAGCAATGCCAACTTATAATTGCAAAGCCGACACTGCAGCACGGTTTTTCTTCAACCATGTTATCACACGATTCGGAGTGCCGAAACAACTAGTCTCTGACCACGACTCTCACTTCGAAGACGCCGTATGGAAAGAATTATCGACCATGTTGAAATTTGAACACCATTTTTCGTCAGCCTACTATCCCCAAGGAAACGGCCAGGTCGAAGCGATCAATAAACTTTTGAAGACCATCCTGCAGCGCACTGTAGACAAACACAAATCCAATTGGCACCACATGCTCTTCCCGGCATTATGGGCCTACCGCACCTCGACCAAAACCGCCACCGGTTTTACCCCTTTCCACTTAGTTCACGGTGTCGAATCCGTCCTCCCTATTGAGTGCCAGATCCCAGCCTTACATATCGCCATCGAACTCCTACCAGATACTTCCCCGATCGAGCAACGTTTACTACTCCTAGAGCAGGCCGATAAAGATCGACGCACCGCCATTCAAAACATGGAAGCAGCTAAACAACGATCGAAACTAAGTTACGACAAACACGTCCACCCGAGAACCTTTTCTGAGGGAGACCTTGTCCTCGCTTATGATCAAGCTCATGATAAAACTGGGAAAGGAAAGTTCGTATCTATGTGGCAAGGCCCCTACATCATACACACCTGCCTTGGGCAGGGGGCATACATTCTGACCGATTCAGAAGGCAACACCCTACGCAACCCACGCAACGGGTTGTACCTTAAACGATTTTACCCATAGAAAACCTGATGGACACCATCGTCCATTTTAGTATAGGCATACATTTTTTGTTCACAAAAAATTTCCAAAAACCTAAATATTTGTTTTTCTCTGCATGACCACAGATGGAGCCTCTTCCACTTTGCCATGTCGGTTTCGCTGATGGTGCAAGCCGTTGGTCTCCCAATCTCTCCTCCGCAGCTTGGGTAATATAATCCCCTTCACATGAGTTAATTCACATTGACGGAGTATGTTTAGGTGCCGCTACCAATAATCAAGCTGAATACGATGCCGTGACCGGTCTCCTGGCCGCTGCTCGCCAAATGAGCATCCGTCGCCTCAACGTTTTCTTGGACTCACAGCTCCTAGTTTCCCAGCTCAACAATGATTACCAGGTACGCAATCCCTGCCTTTTCAGAAAATTCCTGTGCACTAAACAAATGGTTAGACAGTTTGAATCCATTACATTCACACATGTCCCAAGACACCTCAATAGTATAGCAGATAATATGGCCAACAACGTCCTCGACTGGCACACCAATCACATCATGTCATATCCATAAACAAAAAAATGCATCCATGTGCATAACATGTGCCTCCACGGGCATAAAACAAACAACCAAATAATGCATCCATGTGCATAACATGTGCCTCCACGGGCATACATAAATCAACAAACATACTGCATCCACGTGCATAACAGGTGCCTCCACGGGCATATACAAAAGACAAAGGTGCATCCACGTGCATACACGACAATATATCCAAATATATATCCACATATATATCTAAATCAAATAGTCAACATGTCATAAGTGCCCTCAGCACCCGATATACAAAAAATACATCTGTCATACAAAAAATACTTCCCCATATGCTCATCAGCATTTGGGGGCAGATACAGTATCATCTACTCATCTGGATCCCTAGGATCCTCTGGCTCCTCCTCCGGATCCTCCTCCGGATCCTCCTCCGCTGGCCCCGCCGGGTCATGACGAGCCCGAACTCTCCGCTCTGCCGGCCTCGCTGGATCGTCCCGCTGACGTATCCTCCCCTGAGCCGGCCCTGCCGGAGCATCCCGATCCCTGTGCCTCGCCACGAACACCGCTGCCCTCAATAAGAGCGACTGCCACTCGGGCGGCGCACCAAAACAACCCTGCAAAATATCCCGATCCAGGTCTCTCCAACCATCCTCGGGAAGCCCAGCTACGATCCGGGCAAGAGTCTGTCGGACACCATCCATGGCGTCATCATGAGGGCCAACCCCTCGCCCACGAGCTGCAAATCCTCCACCACGCGGAGGAGGTACAGGTACAGGTGGATGGGCAACCACCATCGCCCGCCCCTGCCGAGCCACGTAGTCAGGCGGTGGCACTGGACCCACATCTGCACAAAGCAAGTAAGCCATCACATACTATAGAACAAAAAAAAAATCATCAATGATAAATCAAACAACATATGATATACTATCAAATAAAACAAAAAACATACCGTCTAAACTCCAGGCCTGTCCTGGGGCACGAGGCATCTCTGGGTCACCTCGGTAATCCATGCCGGCGTAGGGATAGTCCTCAATCACCAGAGGCATCTGCTCCCACTACTGATAGAAATCCTCTGTGAAGTAGCCGCGGACACCACCGCCGCCACGGGGCATCATCTGCCCCCACCTCATCATACGAGGCTCACTCGGAAGAGCAGCACGAACAGGTACCTGTGGCCGTAAGGTCGGCACCCGCTCGAAGAAAAAATAGCATAAAAACAAGGCATAACAAAACTCGCCTCCCTCTCTAATGGCCTTGTCCAAATCTCTCCGGACACCAGCCAAGAACATCTGCGCCCAGGCATAATAGGTACCCTGAAGAACGGAATCTACCATCATCGTCTGCCCCCCAGACATACGATGGGGTGCAGCAGCACCCAATATCCGCAGCACGCAGGCACCAACAGCTCGCATATCCCACTCACGTAGGGATCTCAGACTAATAGAGCTATTTACCAAAACAGCATCATCGGAACAGAAAGTCTGTAAAAGGTCCTCCATATCTATACCTGGAGTCAACCTCGGCATGATATCGCCCACCTCACCCAAGCGAGGCAACCCAGTCAAAAAATAAACATCCGTGAGAGTGATCTCTAACCTCTCACCCCCAATAACGAATGCACCCTCCGCCGGCACCCACCACTGCACAAGCTTGTTCAGGAGCCATCTCACTGAACGTATAGGCGGGATCTGAGCGAACTTCAAAAGTCTGCTCATAGCCAGGGTCTGTCTCACCCCTGCATCAGTCTCAATCCTCAGCATGAGATCACCATCGATCTCCCTCTCCCGCCACAAGGACTGAGCTCTCCGCAACATCCTGCCAAGAAAACAGAAGAAATTTTTAGCCCCAGCATAAAAAATTTTAGAAAAATCCCATCGCGGCTTTTACACAAAAAGCCGCGATGCCCATCGCGGCTTTTCCACAAAAAGCCGCGATGACCATCGCGGGATCCATGTAAAAACCCGCGATGAACATCGCGGGTTTTGGTCGGACAGTCGCGATGAACATCGCGACTATCCCCCATGAACTCGCGATGAACATCGCGGGTTCCGACCTCACAGTCACGATGAACATCGCGACTGTGAGCCTAAAACCCGCACGGTTCATCGCGGGTTCAGCCCCGAAACCCGCGCGGTTCCACGTTGGAGAGTCAACGTGGAATTTCGCGGCCTTCGGGGGCCCGCCGCCAAACAAAAAAGACATAATTGAAAAGGCTAAGGCGAATAGAGTTACCTGCAACTCGCTAAATCGAAAACCAACGGTGAAATCTCCCGGAAATCAAGAAATAGCTCTGACAGCTCTATCAAACTCGCACGTAACAATGACAAGTCATTTGGGCCCCACGTCCTATTTATAGAAAATCTACCAATTTTCCAACAACCATTGCGGTATCATACGAAGTCCATTTCTCAAACCGTTGGTACCGTTGGGATCAGCACAGCGAGAACTTCATACAGGTTCCTTCCTTTTCCCGTTTTCACGGGGTCCATTTTTTGACCATTTTTTAGCCTCTCTCATTGCCTCGGTTTGCGTGCCACATCGGCCGTTCTCCATTTTCGACGTGCCTTATATAGCCGGATTCAGTTTTCCGCGCTCATGATGATGCTTGAGATCATTTCTCGCTCTCACCTTTAGATTTTTCGGGCATTTTTTCCCATGCCCCCTTCGTCGCCTCGGTTTGCGTGCCACATCGGTCGTTCTCCATTTTCGACATGCCTTATATAGCCGGATTCAGTTTTCCGCGCTCATGATGATGCTTGAGATCATTTCTCGCTCTCACCTTTATATTTTTCGGGCATTTTTTCCCATGCCCCCTTCGTCGCCTCGGTTTGCGTGCCACATCGGTCGTTCTCCGTTTTCGACATGCCTTATATAGCCGGATTCAGTTTTCCGCGCTCATGATGATGCTTGAGATCATTTCTCGCTCTCACCTTTAGATTTTTCAGGCATTTTTTCCACGCCCCCTCGTCACCTCGGTTTGCGTGCCACATCGACCGTTCTCCGTTTCCAACAATCCTTATGTCACCGGATCCAGTTTTCCGCAAGGATGACGATGCTCGAGACCTTTCCTCACCCTCATCAATCCATTTTTGTTCGGTATAATTTTACCCCTTTTTCGGACCGAGCAACCCCTTTTTACGAAAAAGGCACTTAGGGAGTTTCTGTTAAGCTCTTTTCTGACTCCTAAAACAATGAAAAGATCGCCGAGCAATCTTGCTTCCTTTCATGCTCGCTAAACGTATCCGAAAGGGCGTCTACCTGGTATAAGTTTACCCCTTTTCCAGACCTCGTAGACTAATTACGAAAAAGGTATACTCTAGTCACATCGGCTAGAAGAGTTCTCCATCCGCATCATTTTATGCTTTTTCGGGCCTTGGAGACTAAACTTACGAAAAAGAAACACCAATAGAGTCCACTTACCGCTTTCAGACTCTCTAAACAAGAAAGCAACCATGAGCATGAGCCGTCCTGGGCTCACAAAATCCACAGGACCGTACCATTTCAGAGCACACTTTTATCCCTTCTTGGAGCTCATTAAAACTACGAAGAAGGAATCAATGGTGCCTCTTGGCGCCACGACAGATGACATCTACTCATTAGTCAGCTTCCCCATTTTGGTCGCCTTTGTTCAGAGTATTCTGCAGTACGTCACCTTGATAATCCCTCGACAGCTACCATCAGCTTCACCCCCCCCCGGAGTCAATACATTCCCTTCAGTCCCTAAAAAAAAAAAGCTATGATCCCTACACCTACAAGTCAGTTCCCTACGCTGCCAGGTCAACCATGTCATCATGCTCTGAACAAAGGAAGTTTGAGTCTACCCATTTTTTTTTGACCCAGTTATTTCCCATCCCCACAAGTATGTCAGTCCTACCAGCAGTACTACATCACTTCAGTTATACACCTCGTGCTCCTATCAAGGAAACATCATTGCCTTGTTAGTTGCTGGTCTCCCTCTGTCGACGACAACCACATTGATTCCAGAGGATAGACCTAGAGGTCCCTGTGTTTTGGACTCATTACCATTTATGATGAGTGCCTACGAATCATTTCGAGAGGAATCCTCAGTGCCTCTCTGAATGATTGTTTCTCACATGCTCGACTCCAACACCTTGACCGCATCGTTGAGACTCGCACAGGGTATTGGTCCGTTCAGTTATTAGTCGAAGACCCCGGATACCACCTGACTCCTCCACATTTGAGAGTCTACCTATGGATACAACCAGTCACATTTTTTCTATAGATATCCGGGTTGCGTATGGTGACAATATTCAGATGTACCCCAGTTTTATACTCCCTCGAGTATACAGATACAAATACTTCCCAAAGATGGCTCACAGTCATTAAGTCCATACAGATGATTGAACACCTTCAGTTTCAACAGTTATTCCAGTGTATCAGTTATTGAGATTAGCCATGATCACGAGTATATCCCACAATAATGTCCCCTCTGGACCATTATGATGTACCAGTATATTTCTTTACGTATTAGATCCCCCTTCTTGGGACTAATTGTTTTGTATATGTCTTGATACGAGCATGGGAATGCCCGCCTCGTCCTTCATCAGAGATTATACCTCATTCATATTGAGGCCATGTAATATTTTTTGTTTTTGCAGTTTCCAAGGGCCGTGGCTCCAGTCTCCAACCGATCTCTTCTCTCCCCTAAACCCCAGAAAAAAAGGACAAAAGAACTATGATGTCTATCGGCCATACGATGAGCTCCTGCCCTCACACATCAGGGGGCAATCTGTTAACACCTAAAAAGTGCTCACTAGCTCATTCCCTTACTCACATGACCCATTTGTCCACTTTTTCACCATCTGAGCCTCTGAAACCAACAAAAGGTCACAAAAAGACCTTAGTACACCCCTTTTTCCATTAAAAAAGATTATTTTTCCAAGAAAATCATAAAAAACCCTAAAAAATGGTCCAAATTCCCAAAAATATTAAAAAGGGAATTAAAATATTATTTTTATTCAAAAAAGGAAAAAGGAGGGAAAAGTACCTAAACCATGTTGGTCAATACCATTTGGTTTCCACAAAACCACAAATGGTATTTCCCACCACCAAAACCTATAAAAAGGTGGTAGGGGCTCCTCATTTCACATCCATCCATTATCTCATCCTTATGCTGCTGAAATCTCCCCTGAGCATTTTAGCCATTCCAAACCACATTGGAGAAGAGACCATTGGAGATTGGAGTTGCTCATCCTTGGAGCCATTCAACCTCACCATTAGAGGTATTGATTCCGCAAGCACTTGCTTGCCCCATTCTTTCAATACAAATTTATTATTCTTATATGTTCTTGTTCTTGATTTTAAATTATCTTTGTTATTTGCTTAATATCTTTGCTTAGATCCATGAATAGTCTTGTTTAATTAGTTTATTGTTATTTATTTCCATTGAAACTGCTGCTACTAGTTAGCAGGTGCCCATAGCACTAAGCCTGGTTGCAAAACCGGGCCAACACCCACAAGAGTTGAGCATAGTGGTTATCGCAATGATCGGTGGTCGGCTGAGGCAGTCTGGAACATTATTCATGCTTCCCTTCTTGTACTTGATGTTCAAATGAAACTATTGTAGATATGTGGACCACTTCTGATGGAAATCGTTCTGTAGCTTCCCTTGTGTCTATATGAACTGCAGGGGTCAATGGTCTGTGTGGATGATCATTTCCTTCCCCAAAATGTAATTCTTCCTTTGTCAGCAAGCCTGTACAATGGAATACATCTCTTTGTCACAAGTGGGATATTTTTCGACTGTCTTGGATAGTGTCTCATTGTGATATGCCACTGGATGCCCTTGTTGAGTAAGGACTTCCCCAATAGCATAGTCAGAGGCATCTGTCTCGATCTCAAATGGTTGTTGCAAGTCTGGTAATGTGAGCACTGGGGCACAACAGAGGCGGTGTTTCAACTCTACGAATGCCTTCTGTTGAGTTTCCAACCAGAAGAATTTTGCTTTCACTCCTCCCTTGGTGACTTGACTCAAGGGCCAAGTGATATGAGAGAATCCCAACACGAACCTATGGTAGAAATTAGCAAGACCTAGAGAGCTGTGATGCTCTATTAGAGTGGTTAGGGTTGGACAATCCCGAATGACTTGGATCTTGGTTGGATCCACATGCACCCCAATCTCATCAATAATGTATCCCAGATACTGAACTTGGGTCATGCCAAAAGTGCACTTGTCCAAATTGGCACACAACTTGTGCTTCCGCAATGTTTGGAGGACCTGTTGGATGTGGTGGAGGTGCTCTTCCCAAGTCTGGTTGAATATCAGGATGTCATCCAAGTACACTACTACAAATGTGTTAGTGAATGGCCGCAAGATGTTTTCCATCAGTCTCATGAAGGTTGTGGGAGCATTCGTCAGCCCGAAAGGCATTAACAACCATTCAAAAAGGCCCTCCTTGTCTTTCAAGGAAATCTTCCACACATCGGTCGGTTCGATCGGTACCTGGTGATACCCAGAGTTTAAGTTGATCTTGCTGAAATATTTTGCCCCTTTAAGTTGGTCCAGGAGGTCATCAATCCGGGGATTCGGGTACCTATTCCGGAAAGTGATCTTGTTCAGTGCCTGATAGTCAATACAGAGTCTCCAAGTCCCATCCTTCTTCTGAACCAACACAATCGGGCTCCCACAGGGTGATGAACTTGGCCGGATGTGACCCATCTGTAGCAGCTCCTGAATCTGCCTCTTGATTTAATCGTTCTATAGAACAGAGCGTCGATAGATCGGTCCATTGGGAAACAACGCACCTGGATCATATCGATGGGGTTCTTGACCTGACAGTGCAGAGGCACCCTTGTAAGTGAGGTGAATATGTCTCAGTACTCCGCCATGACCTTGTCCATGTGTTGTTGTCGGGCGGAGGAGCCCTATCTGGAGGTGGTGGCCATGATCGTCTTCTTTCCTTGAGGGCGGATCATCAAGAAAAAAAATTTCCTGGTTTTGGAGATGATCTTACTGCATTGTTTTGCAGTAACCAAAGAGATAGCGGCAGGTGGTGGTAGCTTTGGTATCTTGTACAACTTATTTCCCAACGTAATAATAAAAACACGAGGCCGGGACTCATACACAGCATGTCGCTTCCATAAGTATGGTTGGCCTAATAATACATCATAAACATCAAGAGGAGCAATGTCACATAATACCTCATCGGTGAAGGGCTTGATGTTGTAGTGAAGGCGACACTGCTAGCTGACGCAGATATCCCGTCCTTGGTGAAGCCACCCAATGGTGTATGGTTTCAGGTTTGATGTAGTCGGCAAGACCAACTGCTTCACGACCTCTGTTGAAATGAGGTTCTTTTGGCTCTCACTGTCGACAATGAACCGTAGCGGGGAACAAAGAACCTCAATGGTGGAATGAACCCTAAATGCTCCTCCTCCTATGAATATTCTGGTTCTTCCTTTTGGATCTTCATGGTGGAAAGGGTGGTGTTGGGGCTTTGCATCGATAATATTCTTCCCTCTATTCTTCCCCTTCTCGTGTTCTTATTCAATGTCAGAGTATGCTTCTCATTCAAAAGCCTTTATCTCAGCCACCAGCGACTGCTTAGCCTGACACTCACTTGTGTTTTGAGTGGGTCTCTTGTGGAACTCACACCACTTTTCCGCTTCATTCTTCATCTTCTTAGTGTTGCTCTTTGCTTGCAGATTTGTCAAGTTGTATTGAGTCTCCATGCCTTGGATTTGTCCTTAGCTCTGCGGTTTGGGGAAACCTTTCGCTTGCATCTGATTCACAGATCCAAATCCTCCCTTCTTCTATTTGAATGTTTTCTAAATTTTGGCAGCATACCATTATGCCGTACCAAGTGAGGAGATGTCTAGGAACTCCATTTACTCCTGAATGCATATGTGCAGACAACTGCGGTACTTCAGCACTAAATGTTTCTCTAAATCTTTGATACCCAACTTGGTGCACAGGGTATGGAATAGATTTGTCAACTCATGCACATCTTGATCTCTTTGCTGCCGCAGCATAGTCCATTGTATGTACTTGTCCTCATATCTCACCACGGGATAATATTGTTCCTTTATGGAATCTCGAAAAGAAATCCAAGTGGGTACAACCGAGAACATATAGGGTTCCTCCTCGTCTTTTCTCTCACAATAGGTTTCCCACCAGTCCTTGACATGGTGGCGGCTTTGAGTAGTGAAAAAGTAATCTTTTGTTGGTTGAAAAAGTCATGAACCGAGAAATATCTTTCTAATATATTCAACCATCTATCTACGGCATTTGAATCTATTTAGCCATCAAATATGGGAATGTCAAAGTTTACTTGTACCTTAAAAGGGGTTGCGCCTCTAGAGTGGCTGCTAGATGCAGATGCACCGCCAGTGGGAAGTCATTGAAGGATCTAGGCGAAGTTATCCATCACTGTGTTCCTTTTTTTTTCAAGGGCCTCCTCGAGCAACATTTTGATAGGATATTCTATGCTCTCGTCTTTCTTTTCGTCCCCCATGGTTGGCCGTCGAGGTTTGCGAGGCTGATCTTGCAAAGGTTCAACCAGATCGAGCTCTAACTCCTTATACCCCGCCCTCGTTGGGGACATGCAAAGAAGGATCGAGAAAGAGCATCTTGCTCTGATACCACTGATCCAGATTTATGCATGAACACAACAGAATACACAAATACCCATAAAAACAAAGATGCAGTGGAAATAACACTTCATTTCATTAATTAAAGAACTGAAACTTGTTTAGATACATGATGGAAATAAACTAGCTACAGTGCTCGTAGCTTATCTCTAAGGAGAGATGCAGCCGCTACATGCCTCTGAACTCTGTGTTACATTGAGGCTCGAATGCCTATATATTATTGAGAAATAAAGGAAACCCTAAACATCCAAAAACCTAGCCCTAGGAGGTGAAATGCCAGAATATGGGCCTCGTTGTGTAACTTGGTACATCAATTTCTCGGGGTTGTAACTTTGGCATACTACCTCTGTTTGATGCACATGATACATCGTTAGAAAGATCTATTCAAGGACTACATCCATAAATAAAAAAATATCAAGTCTAGAATGGACTCAAATTTTCTCGACCATTCGATGCCAAACAAACATCGTTTAGGGCATCAAAACGGCTCCGGAAGTTTAGGACCCGGAAACTGCCAACAATAGTAAATTGTGCTACAATTAAGGAAACTTAAAAACTACAGAAACAATGGTGGGGGTCCAAGTGGAATAGGCGGGTGGCCACCAATATCCCCCTGGATCATTACGCCCCCCTTAGGAAGCAATGGTCCCCATTTCGTTAATTCCCTCCATGAGATGAGGAAAATTCTGTTGAACTTGGTCCCTGGTGAGCCACTTTCCCTGGTGAAGGAGTTGGCCTGCTTTGACAACTCGATATAGTTGGATCTTCTATTAGTGGGTGTTCTTGATCTGTGTGTCCATAATCTGATCAGTTGTGTCTTGTTCCATGTAGTCTGGGTTTAACTCTGTTGGTGTGATTTGTTCTGCCATGTTTCATGTGTCCAGTAGAGGTGGAAAGTAGGGTTGAAGGCAGTCGACATTGAACACTGGGTGAAGAACAAGGAATGGTGGAATAGTGATCTCTAAGGCATTGTTCTTGAAGGAATTGTCCACGATAGCCTTGGTGATGGTGT
Organism: Larix kaempferi; assembly: GCA_027924585.1. Taxonomy (NCBI): domain Eukaryota; kingdom Viridiplantae; phylum Streptophyta; class Pinopsida; order Pinales; family Pinaceae; genus Larix; species Larix kaempferi. The sequence goes on from BSBM01000456.1 coordinate 17,415,502, forward strand.
ATGGCCCATATCAGAGTGGGAAAATCTTGCGGTGGGGTCCAGTGAGGAGATCCTTCTAGAAATGTAGCCACACTTTCTCTCCCACCTAAAAGTTGTGTTGCACCCGATATTGATCATGCCGCTTCTTGTACTTAGCATTGGCTCTGTCCAATATGTCATGACCCTGTTGGCGAATGTGCTGAATGCACTCAATGAAGTTGTTTGCCTTGGAAATTGCATACTAGACATGAGCCGAATAAATCTGAGTAGTTGTAAATGGCATGGATACATCAATGGGACATAGTGGCTGGAATCCCAAGCCCACCTGAAAGTGGCTATCGTCGGTTGAGCTGCGGAGGGCCCGGTTATAGCTATGTTGTACATAGGGGAGGCTCTCATCCCATGTGCGTGGATGATTTGAGTTTTACATGCGCAAAATTTCGACGATCATCTTGTTGACGACCTCTGTCTGGCCATTAGTTTGGGGATGGAAACCTGTGGAATTTGTGAGCTTGGTGTCTAGCATTGACCATAGGCTAGACCAAAATGTACTATGGAACCTGCTGTCCCAATCTGAGATGATAGACTATGGGTTCCCAAAGTGTACCCACACTCTTTCAAAGAAGAGTTTAGCAGTGGCTTCTGTTGTGATATTCTTCTTGCAGAACCCCATTATGGCCATCTTTGAGAATGCGTCGACAACCACGAACATACAGTCATTTCCGTGCTTAGTAGAAGGAAGGCCCGACATGTAATCCATGCAGATGGATTCCCAAGGTCGACTAGGATTAGGCAACAAAGTATAGAGGCCTTGCTTCTTTATGGACAGTTTGGAAATGGCGTAGGCAGTGCAGGATCGATGTACTTCCCGACGTCTTATCGAAGGTTCGGCCAATAGAAATACTTCTGCAGTACTGCCACTATTTTTTCGACCCCAAAATGCCTAGCGACCCGACTGTAGTTCGCTTCCCAAATCATCTTGGCAGGCTTGCTTGAAGGAACACAAAGGTGTCCCATGTGACATAGTAGTGCATCTTGGAGGTGGAAATTTGGAACGCGGTTTCCCTCCAAGAGCCTCTTGTATGTGCGGTTGAATTCTGGATCGCTCTTGTAGAGAAGCGGTCAATCCACAAGAGTTGAGCACAGTTGTTATTGCCACGATCGATGGTCGGCTGAGGTAGTCTGCAATATTATTGGTGCTTCCCTTCTTGTACTTGATGTTCAAATGAAACTGTTGTAGATATGTGGAACACTTCTGATGGTGATCGTTCTGTAGCTTCCTTTGTGTCTATATGAACTACAGGGATCGGTGGTCTATGTGGATGATCGTTTCCTTCCCCAAATTGTAATTCTTCCATTGTCGGCAAGCCTCTACAATGCAATACATATCTTTGTCATAAGTTGGATATTTGCAGACTGTGTCGGACAGTGTCTCACTGTGATATTCCACTGGATACCCTTGTTGAGTAAGGACTGCCCCAATAGCATAGTCGGAGGCATGTGTCTCAATCTCAAATGGTTGTTGCAAATCTGGTAATGTGAGCACTGGGGCACAACAGAGGCAATGTTTCAACTCTACGAATGTCTTCTATTGATTTTCCGACCAGAAGAATTTTTCTTTCGCTCCTCCCTTAGTGACTTGACTCAAGGGCAAAGTGATATGAGGGAATCCCAACATGAACCTACGGTAGAAATTAGCAAGACCCAGAAAGTTGTGAAGCTCTGTTAGAGTGGTTGGGGCTGGCCAACCCCAAATGATTTGGATCTTGGTTGAATCCAAATTCACCCCACACTCATCAATAATGTATCCTAGATACTAAACCTGGGTCATGCCAAAAGTGCACTTATCCAAATTGGCACACAACTTGTGCTTCCATAGTGTTTGGAGAGCCTGTTGGATGTGGTGGAGGTTCTCTTCCCAAGTCTAGCTAAAGATCAAGATGTCATCCAAGTTCACTAATAAAAATGAAGGATGTTTTCCATTAGTCTCATGAAGGTTGCGGGAGCATTCATTAGTCCAAAAGGCATGACCAACCATTCGAAATGGCCCTCCTTGTCTTTGAAGGCAGTCTTCCACACATCGGTCGGTTTGATCAGTACCTGGTGATACCCGAACTTTAAGTTGATCTTGCTGAAATATTTCGGCCCTTTAAGTTGGTCCATGAGGTCATCAATCCGGGGGATCGGGTACCTATTCCAGACAATGATCTTGTTTAGTACCCGATAGTCAATACAGAGTCTCCAAGTCCCATCCTTCTTCTGATCGAGCTCCCACAAGGTGTGAACTTGGCCGGATGTGACCCTTCTACAACAGCTCCTAAATATTCCTCTTTATTTCATCATTCTCCATAATAGAGCGTCGATAGATCAGTCCATTGGGCAGTGGTGCACCTGGTTTCAGATCGATGGGGTGCTTGACCTAACAGTGCAGAGGCACCCCTTTGGGTGAGGTGAATATGTCCCGGTACTCTGCCACGACCTTGTCCATTTGTTGTTGTCAGGAAGAGGAGCCCTGTCTAGAGGTTGTGGCTATGATCTTCTTCTTTCCCTCAGGGAGGATCATCAAGAAAACAAATTTCCCAGTTTTGGAAATGAGCTTACTGCATTGTTTTGCAGTAACCAAAGAGATAGCGGTAGGCGGTGGTACCTCTGGTATCATGTACAACTTATTTCCCAACGTAATAATAATAGCGTGAGGCCGAGACTCATACAAAGCATGTCACTTCCATAAGTATGGTTGGCCTAATAATACATCACAAACATCAAGAGGAGCAATGTCACATAATACATCATTAGTGAAGGACTTAATTATATACAGAAGTTAGCACTGCTGGCTAACGTAGATATCCCGTCCTTGGTGAAGCCACCCGATGGTGTACGGTTGTGGTTGTGCTGTAGTTGGCAAGCCCAACTGCTTCATGACATCTGCTGAAATGAGGTTCTTTTGGCTCCCACTATTAACAATGAACTATAGCGGGGAACCCTTTACCCATATCGGGGAGTGGAAGAGACGCTTCTCCTCCTATGAATCTTATGCTTCTTCCTTTTGGATCTTTGTGGTGGAAATGGTGGCGTTGAGCTCTGCATCAATAATATTCTTCCCTCTGTCATTCCCCTTCTCGGGTTCTGATTCAGTGTCAAAGTATGCATCTAATTCAGAAGCCTTTATCTCGGCCACTAGCGACAGCTTGGCCCGACTCTCACTTGTGTTGTGAGTGGGGCTCTTATGGAACTCACTCCACTTTCCCGCTTCCTTCTTCAGCTTCGTAGTGTTTCTCTTTTCTTGCAGCTTTGTAAAGTTCTCTTGAGTATCCATGCCTTGGCTTTGTGCTTGGTTCTGCAGTTTGGGGTCACCTTTTGTTTGCTTCTGATTCGCAGTTCCAAAGTCTCGCTTCTTCTGTTTGAATTTTGCTCAATTTTGGCATCATACTAGTATGCCGTACCAAGCGAGGAGATGTCGAGGAACTCCATTTCCTCCTGAATGTATCTATGTAGACAACTGCGGTACTTTAGCACCAAATGTTTCTCTGAATCTTTGATACCCAACTTGGTGCACAGGGTATGGAACAGATTCATCAACTCATTCACATCTTGATCTCTTTACTGTTGCAGCGTAGTCCATTGTATGTACTTGTCCTCATAGCTCCCCAAGGGATAATATTGTTACTTTACGACATCTCAGAAATAATTCCAAGTGGGTAAAACAAAGAACAGAGAGGGTTCCTCCTTGTCCTTTCTCTCACAGTAGGTTTCCCACCAATCCTTGACATCGGGGGTGGCTTTGAGTAGTGAAAAAGTAATCTTTTCCCGGTCGGAAAAGTCATGAACCGAGAAACATCTTTCTAATAGATGCAACCACTATCTACGGCATCTACATCTATTCGTCCATCAAATATGGGAATGTCAAAGTTTACTTGTACCTTAAAAGGGGTTGCACCTCCATAGTGGCTGCTAGATGAAGATGCACCGCTAGTGGGAAGTCGTTGAAGGATCTAGGCGAAGTTATCCATCATCGCGTTCCTTTATTTTTCAAGGGCCTCCTTGAGCAACATTTTGATAGGATCTTCTGCGCTTTCGTCTTTCTTTTTGTCCCCCATGGGTGGCCGTCGGGGTTTGGGAGGCTGATCTTGCGAAGGTTCAACTAGATCGAGCCCTAACTCCTTATACCCCGCCCTCGTTGGGGACATGCAAAGAAGGATCGAGAAAGAGCAGATTTCTCTGATACCACTGATTTGGATTTATGCAGGAATGCAACAGAATACACAAATACCGATAAAAACAAAGATGCAGCAGAAATAACACTTCATCTCATTAATCAAAGAACTGAAAGTTGTTTACATACAGGATGGAAATAAACTAGCTAGAGTGTTGGTAGCTTATCTCTGAGAAGAGATGCAGAAGCTACATGCCTCTGAAATATGTGTTACAATGAGGCTCAAAGGCCTATATATTATTTAGAAACAATGGAAACCCTACACATCCAAAAACGTAACCCTAGGAGGTGAAAGGATAGAATATGG